>JAJJKW010001569.1:0-66609 GCA_023805745.1 Isotricha sp. YL-2021b
ATGTAACTCCTTGATTTTCAATGTGGGCCATACCTTCATCAATGTATGACCGCTCCACACCAGCATGGGTAAGGTTGGTGGAAAAGGAGTGACGTGCCCAAGTTCCAGAGGGACGTACTTCCCAATGAAGCACATCTTTACAGATTTTGATGAGACGGTCTTGAACATTGGAGTTTTCACCTGACACACGCTTGCGAATGTCTCGTTCATGGGTAGCCCCCTCCAGAATGTGGGGAAAGACGAGGGCATTTAATTTGGGAGGTGCCGCAATATCATCGAGAATGTGCTGCAAGGGTTCCGTGATGGGAATAATGACCTCGCCACCGTTTTTACTGCGTCCACGAGTTTTCTTACGATAGAACTTGAAAGCCCTGCGTTCGGTGTCGAAGTAGTATTGAGAGTAGGTCAGCTGGGCCACATCTACCAGATTGAAGCCATTGCCCAGATATTGAACAAGGAAAAGACCCAAAGCGTAATGAGCACGCTCAGCATATCCTTTTTTCCAAGTATCGGGATAGTTCTTATTAACAAACACTTGATAAAGTTCTGTCATTCGGGCAATATCAAGATATTCGTCCTTGCGCGATGCTGGAGCTGGTATCGACACCTTCCCTTTCTTAGCATTGGAGAACGGGTATTCCGTCTGCAGCAGGTAGCCACGGCGGCGACACTCATTCCATACTGCACGACATTGGCGCATGTTGATTCCGCGAGTAGTGCTTTTGACGGGCTTCAACTTCTTACCATCTGGGCCAATAGCACCATTTATCATTCCATCCTCCCATTTCTTTATGTGCTCTATATTGACCTCAAATCCCTTGATATCTTCCTTCCAAAGAAATCTCTTAAAGGAATTCAAGGCTGTTTCGTATGGCTCGGCAGTAGTATATCTGGCACCATTATTTTCTGTACGCAGGTTGTGGATTATTTCTTCCCAGATACCGATGAATGACTCCTTCGTTTCTTTTGTGACCTTGCCCTCGACGACCATACGCACGGCATCAAGTGTCAGCTCATGACCAGGATTGAGGTTAATTAGCATTGTCTTATACTTGTCCACAATGTCCAATAACCGCTTTTTCTCCTCGTACTTGGGCGACTTACTCTTCTGGACGTTGCAGATTTCCGAGAACTCCTGTTTGCTATAACTACCACCTATCGGATAGTAGTAAGAACGGCGATCGATGGTGAATCGAGCCTTCACAGGGTATTCTGTTACATCTTTGCGATTGCTACGGATGTCCAGAACGATTGCCATTGTACACTGACGCTCCTTGAAACCCGTCAGCGAGGTTGTAAGTTTCTTTGCCATAGTTCTTCTTGTCTTTGTTTTCGCGAAAACATTCCGCCTTACAGACCCATAGTCTGCTGCTATGAAATCGCCTAATTTTTGTTCAATTTCCTGCAATTTTCTGAAACCTCCAGACTCGAGTCTGATGTCCTTTCGCAAAATTTTCGCGAAAACAATGCGAAAACAATCGGGTTGAGTTAAGGGTTTTTTTAACGTTTTGTTTGATGGTGCAAATTTACTAAATATCTGTGTATCAACCAAATTTCAAATAAAGAAAATTTCATAAAATTGTATTCTCTCAGACTCATAATCTGGAGGTCCCAGGTTCAAGCCCTGGCTGGTCCACATTGAAAATCAAGGAGTTACATCAAAAATGTAGCTCCTTTTTCTTTGTTTTGCGAACAATTTGCGAACAAAATTGCATTTCGCGAACACCAATATAATCTTTCTGCAATAATTGATTCTCTCATTTTGTTCGCAAATCTCATTATTTTTGTTCGCAAACCATTTTCGGCATATTATTCAGTAATATCAGTAATACGAGTAAGCTTTCTGATGAAACGCTCAATTATCCTTTTATTACAACCCAATGACCTGCACTTGTATTGCCTTCACGTACTAATACACCCATCTTCTGCATTGCTGCAACGCCACGTTTGATAATCCTTTCCGCTAGTGACAAAACTAGTGACATTTCTTTAACGGAAATACGCGGATTGTTTAGCATCATTTTGCTGATTTCCTTTTATCTGTCAGTAAGTTGGACTAGTGACAAACTAGTGACATTACTGGTGACATCTTTGATGATACCATCACCGACATTTGCCATTTGGACAAACTCTGTGCGCTTGATTGTTTTAAAACTTCTTTTGCATAACTTAGCAAGTTCCTCTAATGAAATTTGAGAATTCTGCTTAATATGATTTTCTATCCATTTATCTAGATTGCCATTTTGTGTGACATCTTTAGTGACACTTCGAGTAACATCCTTTGTCGGTCTTATATATGTTAGCACGACAAAGCTACCATTGATAGACTACTTCTCTCACATTTCTCTCACACTTATCTCAATGTTCACTCAATTTTGAGAGAACTTTTTGAAATTCCAGTTGACGAGGTTCGTCATTCTGTACCAGCATTTTTAGTTCCTCTATTGTAAGTGCCATATTTCTATAACTTTCCGATTCTTACTAGTTTGGCAAATATCATGAAACATTAATTAATCTGGGATCTTAACTTTCGCGTATTCAAAAGGAATCTTCTCCTGTTCTAAACGGGAGTTACAAGTTTTCAAGTATTCGAACATTTCTTTTTCTTTTGAAGTAAGGTATAAATTCCCCACAACATTTGTTTCGACTCCCTTGTCATTTTCAAAGAATGCATCGAATGTTTCTCTATCCATCAGGAAACTCTCAACATTCGGGAAATGCTTCCTTAACTCCGATAATATCAGAAAACCATGTGCATCCAAATCTCCCCAATAGAAAATCCTCTTCGACCTTAGCCATTCTACATTTTTTAGAATGTCTACGCCAAATCCATGCCCCCATAAAACTATACTATCACGTTTTAATGGGAACGTCAGCATATTCATCTTGTTTTCCACGATATATACGGTGTGAACCGAAATGTCAATAGACTTAAACTGACTTATTGGGAGAGATATATCGTTAGTACCAGAAAAACACTTTTCACTAATATTTTCGTCTAACACCCTAAAGCGAACTATTGGCTCGTCATATTTAAGGTTGAAATGGGGTTCAAAGCGAGTTTCCTCCACATTAACCTGCTCTGCAATAATGATGTCCAATAGCTCTTTGATGATACCCTTGTTTCTTTCAATAAATTTGGTGTGAACCTGGATAGGTAACTCTCGAATATATAATTGAGGCTTGGGGGTTGTTTTGAAGTATTTACATACCACAAGTATATCATCCCAAACATTATGATTGTCTAAAACTTTATTGGGATACTTGCTTATCCAATCCTTCAATTCTGGTAATTCGAAGAGACCTTTTCCTATATCAACTCTGAAATTGGCTGTTGTTTGTTCTTTTCCTATGAATCTCAGGTAATCGTACTCAGTGAGAAAGCAAATTGACGTAGGGATATCTTGCAATCCATGCTTTTTTGTTTTCACAGTCTGGTATTCAATGGTATATCCATAACCTTTCCTTTCCTTTGAATGTTCCATTAGTTCCGTCAATTCTTTCTCGAACATAACCATGTCGTCATCAGGTTTCTTATTACCTACAATAACAATTGGGTCGAAAGTTTTACCCTCGACTACCGACTGCAGAAAAGCCAAATACTTTTTCTCTGCTTTCTTTCTTATTTCAGTTGGAGAAATCATTGGCTTGATATTTTTCACGTTCTTGTTTGAATATCTCTATTGGCATGTCGAATAGTCGTGATTCGTTTCCACTACGTTCTACATAGTGGACAAACGAAATGTCATTCTCCACGATATGAATGTTATCGCTTGGCGTTACTACCAGCAACTGCAAATTCAATTGTTTGCACAATGAAATCAGATACCGCGCTTTATCTTCATCCTGCGCCTTGAAAGCCTCATCAATGGCTATGAATCGGAGTGATTTTGCCTGCAAGCCATCTTTTGTCAGTCCGAATTGGTATGCAATGGCAGAGCCCAAAATAGTATATGTCAACTGAGCCTTTTCACCACCTGACAGTTGCCCCATGCTTTCATATGTCTTGAATTTCTGACCACTTTCTTTAAAGAATTCCTCAGCCTTATAAGAGTACCAACTTCTTACATCCATCACCTTTCGTCGCCATTGCTCATTTTTAAGCTGTTCCATTAATGGTTGTATTTTTCTTTCAAAATGAGTCCGTTTGCCATCAATGGTAGAATTGATTTCATGGATGTTTGGAATAGCATTCTCCAACACTCGTCGAAATTCAGCTATATCTGTATTGATGCGTCTTGAGTTAACCAACTGAATATACGTACAGGGAGCCGTATTAAAATCAATTCCAGAAAGAGACTGATTTAGCATCTGAATAGTATCTCTAATTGATTTCTCCCAATTATTGAAAAACATCCTAAAATCGGAAACTTTGTTAATAACCGTTTCTTGCAAATAGTCATCAAACTTCTTTTCGTGACGCACCAGATCCTCTTTCACCAAGCGCTCATACAATTTCTGATACTCGCCAATCAGGTTGATACTGCTGGCTTCCGGCAGGGCATGCACGTCAGAGCGCCAGTCCTTGAAACGCGAAGTAATCTCTTCCGATGGATTCCTGAACTTCCGTATCAAGTCAGCGGCTTCACCTTCAATACGAGTTTTTTCTGTTTTCTTGCGTTCTTCCTGCTTCTGTAAACTGGTCTGGAACTCACGTCTCTTCGACTCAATTGTATCGTAACTCACATCTATCCAATCCTTATTCCCTTGTTCAAAAGCAATGACCTCAATCTTGCCAAGACTGTCAAGTATTGGCTTGTTGCTCTTCAGCCGCTGCTTGGCAGCAACCAAATCAACCTGTTCTATCTGGAAGATTTCGCGATTTTTCGAAACTAGAGTTTCTTTCTCCAGTTTATCCAAGTCCTTCATCACTCCGTCCAATTGCTGTTGAAGCTCCTTTACCTTATCATTGGTTGCCTCCAGTTCTTTTTTCTTTTCTTCTTTTTCTTGTATAATTAGAGCTGCCTCTTCCCAATTTATCTCCTCATATTTCGAAAACTTCTCAAAGATGTCATGGAAACATAACCGTCTCGCATCAATAGCTTTGATTTCGACTTCAATCTGTCGAATATCCTCTTTATTCTGTTTCTGTTGATCCTGCAATTCTTTCAGTAATGTACGAATAGATGCTATCTTTTCTTTATTATCCCACCCCAAAACATAGTTCTCACGAAGATTTGTATGTGGTCTGTCATCTTTCTCGTGCTTATTTTGAACTGACTTTATCAAGCCTTGTTTGGTTACGGCTTTTTCTCTGTAGTTATAAAATTCTTCTAAGTCTCTAATATTTCCACATTTTTCTGGCTCATTTGCATAATTAGGATTAATACTTTCTAAATAAGCAATTAACATTCCAAATTGAGTTCCCCAATCTCCAACATGATTTATTCTCATTACATCATTTCCTAAAAATTCTAATAATCTACATATACTATCTCCTATTATTGTTGATCTTAAATGACCTATATGCATTTCTTTTGCTATATTTGGAGATGAAAAATCTACTAATACTTTATGATTTTTATATGGAGTTTCTATATTTATTCCATTCTTTAATATTGATAATGATATACTTTCACAAAATGAATTTTTTATATTTATATCTATATATAATGATTGAGGGATTTGTTTCTCTTTTTTTTTTTTTTTTTTACCATTTTCTTCTTCCTTTTTTTCTTCCTCTTTTTTATCTTCTTTTTTACCCTTTTTACCCTTTTCTGGTAATGTTTGAATTGTTATTTTTGTTTCTTCAATTATTGATTTTTCATCTTTTATATTTTTTATTAATTCTTCTGCTACTTCTTGAGAAGATGAATATTTCCAATTTGGCTTTTTATTACACATATTATATATTTTCATTGCTACTGGACTTGTTAAATCTGATGTTCCTAAAGAATTCCATGTTACTTGAGCATCAAATTTTTCAGGAAGAAATTCTTTAAATGTTTCTAATGATGCTTCTGTAAAGATTTTTGTTAAATATTTTGAAATATTTATCATTGTTATTGGAGTTGATTCCATTTTTTTAATTTAAGATAATTAAATAAAAGATTATTTTTTTCATTTAATTTATATCTTTATTATTTATTGTTGTTTTATATTATCTTTTATAATTATTTAGGTTTTTTATATTAAAATTTGAAATTATTTAAATTGTCAAAAATAGGAATTATTTCATCAAAATTCAAAATATTTTATTTATTATGATAAGATTTTAATCTTTAATTCAGAAAAAAGTTTTATCATATATTTTATTTGATCCAATTTCCTCAAAATCCACAATTTTTAGATTTTTCCTTTTTAATCTAATAATTTTTATGATTTATCTTTATTATTAAATTATTTATTTATAAATAAAGAAAATATATTGATAAAAATTTGAAAAACTTTTTCTCTCTTCTAAATTATTTAAAGAGCAAAAGTTAATTACTTATTTTATTAATGTATTTTAAAAGTTTTATTTCCAATTAAATCAATTAAAAAATAGATTATTTAAATTAGTATTTAAAATTATTTTCTATGTTATTGAAATTTAAAATTTGCTTCAATTTGTATAATGTTTGTTCATTATAATGATATTTAAAAATCACAATATTTTAGAATTTAAAAATTATGCTCTTTGATTATTTTTTCTATACATTTTATCATAAAGTCAAATTCGCTTTTAATGTAATCATTTTCTAATTTTTCAAAAATCTCAATTTGATATTTTTTATGTAAATCTTCATCTTTTAATTTTTTTAATTTTTCTAATTCAAGAGTATTTATCTTATTATTATCAATAAACTCTTTAAAAAATTTTGAATTTCCAGAATTAATTTTCATTCCATTATTAAAATAAAAAAATGGATTAAAAATTAAACAAATTTCATTTTTAACTTCAACATCTTTTTTCATTATTCCATTTTTCCTATAATTTTTTATTATATTATTTAATAGAGGTTGAAAATCTTGTAAAAAATTATTTTTTTGAGAAATAAATATTTTTGACTTTTCGAAAAATAATTTACCTATTTCTTGTTTTAAATTATTATTATTAATTTTATTTTTTAAAAAAGTATTGTTCTTTAATTGAACATCATCTGAATATTTTTTATATATAAATAATTCTGTTTTTTTTGCAAATAATAATCCCTTATAATTATGTTTACCCATTATTTCTTTTTTTACTTTAAGTTTTGACTTTAGTTCTGGAAAATCTCCTACATCTTCTATCCCGTATTTTAATTGTAATTCTTTATTTAGTTTTATAATCATTTCTCTACATTTTATTTTTAACATTTTCATTTTTAATTTTTCTTTTATTTTATCATTTATTTTTCCATTACAATTATTGTTTGAATTTTGCTTTTTAGTATTTTTACCATCTTTTTTACTTAGAGCTGAGTTTTCAAATTTAATTAATTTTGGATTGGTTAAATTACTATCAAATATTGAATTAAGAAGAATATCAATAAAGTTATTTGAATTTTGAGATTTTGATTGTTTATCTTTAATTACATTAGATTTATTATACTGTTTTATACTATAGGATCTATTTTTTTTATTTAAATTATTAAAATTGGCATTAGGATAAAAATGATTAGATAATGTTTGAATAAATTGAGATGAATTCTTAGAGTTGTTATTTTTTATTTTATTATAAAAGAATTTTTGATGAGATGAATATATTTTTTTCCCTTGAATTGAATAATTTGAATTCTTTTCATTTTCATTTTTAGAATTATTCAATTTTTCTTGATGAGTTAAATTATTTAAAATAGACTTCTTTTCAACTTCATTATTAAACTCATTATTAAAATTGTTTTTTGATGAATTATTTGAATTTGATTCCATTTATATTTTTAATTGAACTTTTTTTATAAAAATTATTATTTTTTTAATATCTAGTTAATTTTATGTAATTTTTTAATTTAAAATATTTTCTAATAAAAAATTTGATTATCTATATTTTTAAATGTTAAATTTTAATTTTGATTTAATTGTATTATTTAATGAAATAATTTTTAAAAAATCAAAAAAAAAAATAATGTTTATTTATTTTTTAACATCATAAATAATTTTTATTAATTATTTTTTCTTTTTTTTTAATTAATTAACTAAAAAAAATCTCATTGTCTAATTTAATACTTCATTCAATTTTATTAAAATAAAATGGTACTATTTATTTTGAATTCTAAGCAATTATTTTTAATTGATAATAAAAAAATTTACAATCTAAAATTAATAACATATTAAAAAAATGTCAAAAAACTCAGTTCAAAATACTCAATTTGATTCAAATACAATGAGATAGAAATTGAAAGAATTCTTTTTCTATCTTCATTTAAACATTAACATTAAAGTTTTTTGAAGAAAAAGAGAATATGAATTATTAAAAATAATAAGAAAAGTAATAGGAATTATAGATAATAATTTAAAATATGATTAAAAATACTCAAGAATATTTAAAAACAAAATTTAATTTTTTAATAATTGTTAAATTTAATTATCCAAGTAATAGATAATAGCAAGATAATTTAGCAGAAGGAGATAAAAGATTATTAATTTAATTTATTCATTTCCTTTTAACACATTTAAAACAATTTAATATATTTTTATAAATAGATTTTTCCACTTAAAAAAAGTGATTAATTTCAAGGAGATAAAGATAAAAATATTTACAATTCAAATTTAATATTTTTATAATATGTTAGAAGCAAATAGTAAATAATCCTCAAACAAAACAATTAAAAGAAGATATTCAAAAAAATCAAAGTGATAAAATCCAATTAACTCAAATAATTCAAAAAAATTTAAAAAAACATTCTAATAAAAGTGATTTTCAAGCTTATTAAAAATAATGTCTAAATTAAGAAAAAACATTGAACAAAAATCAAATTTAAAAAAAAAAAAAAATTTAAACAACAATATGATATTAAAGTAGCTGAAGAAAGAAGATTAATGGTCCTTCAATAAAGTAATGGATAATCAAAAAAGTTTAAATGATAATATTATTGTTATTCAATTATTAAAAATTACAAAAATCAAAAAAATAATAATAGAGATTTATTTGATAATTTATCTATATGAATTAATTGATAAAAGAAATATATTGAAATTTTTAGAATAAATATACAAATAAATGAAATTACTTTAAATGATTTATCTTATTTAAAAAATGTGATATAAAAAAATTAGAAAATAAATAATCATATTCTATTTTTCAGGATATAATAAAAAAATATGAAGAAAAAAATTGAAAATCCTTAAATCAAGTTAAAAGAGAATTAGAAATTTTCGAAAAAAAAACAAGAAATAAATGAAATAATAAGTTTAACTTTCGAAAAATATGCAAAAAAGTAATTCAATAAATTAAAAAGAAAATATAAAATCAATATAAAAATAATTATAGCTCCTTTAGCTGAAGAAAAAAATAAATTTAAAAAAGAATTTGAACAAGTTATGCCAAATTATTAGGAGAAAAAATCTAATTTTCAAAATGTTACATTAATTCTTAAAATTTATGTTTTATAAAAATGAAATATAAAGTTTAAAATGAAGAAAAAAAACTATAATGAATAATTTAAGCAAAAAATAAATAAATATAAAAAATTTCTATTAATAAAAAAAAATTAAAAAAAAAAAAAAATGTACACAACTGAAGACTTTGCTGAATTAGACAAAACGAATTTTAAATCCTATAAATTTCCAAACAACAACATATATTACGGTGAGACAGCCTTAATGTCTCCAAAGAGTAATAGTATAATAGAGAACATAGAAGAGATAGAAGATGAGGAAGAGAAAAGTGAATTAAAATTAGTTCGTCACGGAAACGGAGTTCAACTATACAATGTACAAGACACAAAATGTGATTGTAAATATGAAGGTTCATGGGAATTTGATAAAAAAAAAGGAAGAGGTTCAGCATATTTTCCAGATGGATCAATTTATCAAGGAGAATTTTCTGATGATTTATTTGAAGGTGTTGGAAAATTTGTTTGGAAAGCTGGTCATGTTTATATTGGAAATTGGAGAAAAGGAAAAATGGAAGGGACTGGAGAATTTAAACATAAAGATGGACATATTCTTCATGGACAATTTATCAATGGATATATGCTCGATAAAGATTTAAATATCTTTTTAGATCCCTTTTTACCTGTTGAGAAATTAGAAGTTTTTAGAATTGATAATTCTAATTATCAAAATTATTTAAATAAAATTCAAGAAGAAGAAAATATTAAAAATGAAGAATTGAAGAAATTGGAAGAGGAAAATAAAAAAAATGATGATAATGGAGATTTAAAAGGGGAAGAAGGAAAGGAAGAAGAAAAAAAAGATTAAAAGAATTATTTAGAAGGGAGGTTTTTTTTAAGTTTTTTTTTTTTTTGGTTTTTTTTGATTGAATAAAATAATATCATTTTTTTTGATATTTTTTTTCTTTTTTTTTGTTTTTTTTTTGTTTCAAAAAAATTATAGGGAAATTGAGAATATAATTGTTTAATTTTAATAAAAATCTATAGGTTTAAAAATTATATAATAAATGAAAACTAATGATAGTACTCCAAGATTCATTCCTTTGATTAATAAATCACATAAAGAAAACAATTTATTTTTCTATGATAATTCTAATATATGCCAATATTATGGCCAAGCAAATATTGAAAAATGTATTTTTCTTTTATTTTTTCTTGTAATATATACTTCAACAATTTTATATTATTATTCAATTTTCATGATAAAATTTTTATTTTATTTTACAATTTTCTCATTAGTAATTGATTTTATATCTTTTTTAATTTACTGCTATTTCTTATCTAAATTAAAATCTGATGATATGTTTGAAAAAATTCCATATTTAATAATAAAATTCAATGATTTTTTAATAATATTTAATTTTATTTCAAAAACATTAATCTTATCAATATTAAGTGTAACATTATATCAATGGATTCCTCTAATATTATTTGCATCAAAATATATTTTAGAAGTATATTTTGTTTTAAATTCTATAAAAATTTTTATGTTTTGTCCTTTATTAAGAGCATTCCAAGAAAATTTTGAAAAAATAATGTTTTATTGCAAATACAATATCTTATGTTTTGATTATGAACAAGATCAAATATTAGAAGAATACACAAAAATTGAAGATATGGAATCATTCTATTAAAAAATAAAAATTAAATAAAATTTAAAGTGTAATTTAATTATTTAATTTAACTTGAACACAATAAAAAATAATATAAAAAAAAATTTTAATAGAAAAAAATGGCATCAACTTATGATATTATGAAAAGAATTCAAAAATATGATGGAGTAAATCTTTTTCTTGTTTTAGATAAAAATGGAAAAAAATTGAATCCAGAATTAGAAGATGATGAAAAAAAAAATGTTCAAAATGTATTTGGAAATAATTATGAAAATATTCCTAACTTAGTAAATAAAGCAGTTTCATGTTGTAGAGATATTGATCCAGTTAATGAATTAACTTTTCTTCAAATTTCTTATTCTGGATATGAATTTTTAATTGCTCCTGATGATGATCAATGTGTTTTTGCTGCTTATCAAATTGAACAACCTAAACCTACAAAAAGATATTAAATTAGGTTAATTTTATAAAATAAAATTGAAATAATTTTTTGACAAGTTATTTTTAAATATAATTTTTAAATAAAATGATTAAATAAAATTATTTGATAAAAAAAACATAAAAAAAAAGAATAAATATTAAAAACCTTCATTCAAATTAATTCCCCAAAAAATATACATAGAATTTATTTAGAGGAAAAAAAAATGAAAAAAAAAATAATTTTAAAAAATAAATCTGAAAAAAAAATAAAAACAAAATGAAGTTAAAAAATAAATAATATTCGACTACCCAAAAAATTAAATAATAATTATTTATTTAAAGTATATCGAATCCAGACAGCACCACTATCAAAAGCTTTAACTTCTTTAAAAGTTAATTTTGTCATAATAGGATGCTCCATTTTAAATCCATCAAAAACACCAGGCATACCTTTTCTTCCATCAATTCCAACTCCAATTAAAATACTAATTTCATCAAGAAGATTAGCATCTAAAAATGAAGAATTAATTAAAGGACCTCCTACAACTGCTAATCTTTTTATATTAAATTCTTTATAAAGAATTTCAACTACTTTATTTAGATTTATTTTGTCTTTTCCACATGAAATCCATGATATTTTCTTTGAATCAAGATAATCTAAATATTCTTTTGTTACATTTTCTGATGTTATTATCAAATGATGTTTATCATATTTTGAATCTTCCTCCCAAAGAAGAGTTCCTTTTGTATCAACTACTATTTCATATTTATCTGAATCTTTTTTTTTTGAAAAAGATTCTTTTCCTATTATTTCTAAATTTTTTGGCTCAAATTTACCTTTTAATGCTAATTCTAATTCTGCTGTTATTCTTCCACTTAATCTTGCTGGAGCTTCAAGAGCATCTAATGTTTTATAATATTCATCAACTCCTTTTAATTGTCCTGTCATTTCACAATCTATTCTTCCATCTATTGATGTCATCATGTGACATACTATAAATGGCTTTGACATTTTTTTATTATAAAGATATATTTTAATTTTGCAATTTATATTTTTAATAAATATTTTCAAAATATATAAGATTTATTTTTAAATATTATTTCATTTAGGATATAATCTTTCTTTTAGAAAAATAATTATCTAAAATGTTTTGGGGTTTTTATTCAAAATAAAAATTTTAGAGAATCAAAAGCATGATAATAGGAATGAGTGTTTTATATGATTTATTCAAAAAATAAAAATAAAATGAATAAAGAAAGTATAATAATTAATTTTATAAATTTCATTAATCAATATTTTCATTTTTTCAATAATTTATTTAAATTCTATTTTTCAAATGTGGAAAATAAATAATATCAAAATTTTATTTTCTTGAAATATTAATGAAGATATATTCTTAAAATTATATTTTTTAAATTCCAAGATTTTTTTTTGATATAAATAAAATATAATTTTAATTGAAATGGAGCTTATCTTCAATTTTATTATTTTAATCATTATATAAATATTTTATAAATATATGTTTATATAATTATCTTAATATAAACCTCCTCCAATAATATCAATTTCTTTTATATGAATTTGATTCATTTTCAAATTTTTTTTTGAATTCAAATTTATGTAATAAAGAATAAAAAAAAATTGTTTCATATTATCAATTTGAGTTTGAAAAGAAATTTCTTGATATAAATCTTTTTTTCTAAGGGTGTCATTTTATATTATTTAAATCAAAGGACAATTTTTTTTAATATTATGCTTTAAATTTGAGTTTGTTCGTCTTATATTTTGTCGAATATAAAAAAATACTTTATATTCTTATTTTATATAATTTCGATTTCGAAATAAAGTTATTGAATTCTATAAATTAATATTTTAATAATAAAAAATATTAAATTTCTAGATTAAATTAACTAATAAAGAAAAATATAGAATATTTGAATAAAAACAAAATAATTAATCAATATGAAAAGAGTAACAATTTTTTCATTAATTATGAAATAAAAATAACTGAAGATCAATATAATACTAACAAAAAAGATAAGTTAGTTAAAATATATTTTTTTATTGAATTGATTTAATTTTTAAATTATTTTTGAAAAATAAATTATTCTTCTATTCTTATGTTTTTAAAAATGAGAAGTTTATATTTTCGAAATTACTTTATAATAATATAATTTTTTTAATTATCTAAAAATATATTTTAAGAAATAAATATAATAATTTTTGAATGTTTGAAAATGATTTAAAAATTGTATATGAATAAAACCTATACAATATTATATACATTAATAAAAGTCATCCAAAGAGTTTAATATGTGATTCTAATTTATAATTATAATAATAAAATAATTTGATAAGAATTCAAATTTTAAAAAATTTAAATTCTATAAAATAAAAAATTATAAGAATTTAAATTAATTTATTTATTTATTATTTATTTGTTTTAGTCCAAAACTATTAATTTAACATAAAAAAATAATTATTTTAAAGGATATGTAAAAATAATTTAAGAAAAATTAGAAAATAACTATGGAAATGAAGGAATTTTAATGAATTCTAAAAAATTGAAAGAATTAAGAAAATAATAAATATAATTTTAAAATATTTTAAAAAAATGTTATAATGTTTCTAAATAATTATTTTTTGATATTATATATTAATTAAGATTTCAATTAATTTTAATAAAATTTTTAATTAAAAAATATAAAATAATAAATGTTAATTTCGATAAATAGAAAAAGAATTTCATTTTCAATCTTCTTATTTTTTATTATATTTTTTATAATATCATATATCATTAATTACATTAATGAAAAAAAAACTCAATATAAAGAAAGATTGAATATTTTGAATTATTTTTCCCAGATATTTTTAATCATTTAGAAAAAAAAATTTATATAAAAGAAGAAAATTTTCAATTAAATTATTCATATACTAAATTAATCTTATGCTTCTTTTCAATCATTTTCTATATAATTTATAGTTATTTAGGAATTATTTTTAATTTAAAAAATAATAAAATTTATGAAATAAGAAAATTAATTCAAATAATTATATTATTTGTAACTAATTCTTTAATATTTGAAAATAGAATTTATATTCATCATATATTTTCAATCTTTTTTATTTTTATCATATTACTTATTGGAATAATAAGTAAGACATTTGATTTTAAAAATTATTATCAATTAATAATAATTATTATTTGTAATTATTGTTATTCTATTGCTGTCTTAATAGTAAAATATATCAATAATATATATTTTACAAGTGTTTTTTTTTTAGGTTCAATTTTAGGTTTAATTGAATCTATTTTTCAATTATTTAGTATAATTTATTTAAAGAAAATTGGGTTTAATCAATATTTTGAAGGAATAAAACTATTTGATATTTTTTTAATTTTTTTTTGTTATTTTTGTACTCATTTTATTTTTTATTTTTTGGTTTTAAAAAGAGGGACAGTTAATGCATTTATGTATGCATTTTTTGCTTATTGTTTAAATTTAATTTACTTTTATTTCTTAAATAAGGAGAAAATTAAAATTATTTTACTTTTAATAATTATCATTATGACTATGATATATTTAGAAATTATAAAATTAAATTTTTGTGGATTAAAAGAGAATATAAAAGAAAAAATTGAAGAAAGAGGGATATTAGAGACAAGTGAAGCCTTACTTGACAAAAGTCAAAATATTAGTCTTAGTTCTATATAATAAAAATTTGGAATATTTAAATTTTATTATTTTATTTTATATATTATAAAGTTTAATATTTTTTATGAATAATTTTTATATTTTTATACTTTTAAATCATAAATTAGTTTTTAAAATAAAAAATAAAATTTTAATTATTAAAAAATATGTTATATAGTTAAAATACATTGTTATTTCTAATAATTTTAAATTTTATTATTTGAATATTTTCTTCTAAAGAATTTATTTTATTGTTTTATTCTTTAAAAATTCTATTAATTCTCTTTTTAACATAAAATAAGATGTTACATAATGAAGAATTTTTGAATATTTTTGAATCAAATATTATTTTAGATATTAAATTCTCTTTTGATATATTATGATTTGGAAATAAATTGTTGGATTTCAATGTTCTATTTATAATAAAATTCATTATTTAATTATTTTTTTATTTTAAAATAATAGTGATAAAGGCAATCATGAAAAACTACAACTCAAAAAGAAAATAAAATTTGAAAAATAAAAAATAAATTTTATTATTAAAAAGAAATAATTATATAACCTTTCAAAAAAAATTTTTATGAATTTTATATAATATTTATTAACAATTATTTTATCTTTATTATAATATAAGTATAATAATTGTAAATTTATGCACATTAATTAGAGGAAGAAAAAATTTTTAAAAATAATAAAATTGAGAATTTATTTTTGTAGATGTGATTTAAAAATATCTTTTATCATTAATTATTGTTTAATAATAAAATAAATAAAATATAAACAATAAAAATTTTTTTTAAAAATTAAGAAAATATATAAAATAATTATGAAATCAAAGAAAAGATAAAAATTATTATAAATATACAAAATAAATTTAAAGAATGAAATAATTGAAAAAATTGATGAAAATAAAGAACAATCAATAAAAAATAAAAATTGAATAAAATAATTAAAAAATTCTTAACTATTTCGAAATAAAGGTTTGAATAATAAAATTAAAAGTTAAAACAAAATTCAATTTGAAAGAAAAGGTATTTAAAATAATTTTAATTAATAAAATAAAAATGAAAAATAAAAAATATAATGAAGCTGCCCCTGTTATTAATATATTTGAATCAAAAGATATTGCAAGATGTCCAAAATGTAATTTAATTTCTTCTCTTTATTTATTTTATGTAAATAATAAACCAATTATTAATTATAATTGTGAAAAAGGTCATATAGGAAATATATCATTAAATGAATATATGAATGTTTATAATAAATATAGTCTTTTAAAAGAAAAATGTAATGAATGTGAAAATAAAAATAAAAATAAACTATTATATTGTTCTAATTGTTCTAAATTTATTTGTATTTCATGTAAAATAAATCACGAAAATCATAATTTAAAAGATATTAATAAATATGATTCTTTATGTAAAAATCATTCAAATCCTTATGCTTCTTATTGTACTAAATGTAAACAAAATTTATGTATTTTTTGTGAATTATATCATGATTTAATTAATTTATCTCAATTAAAATATTCAAATGAATTTAAAGAAAAATAGAAAAAAAATAAAATCTTTACATAGTATTCAGGAAAAAATTGAAGAATTATTAAATAAAATAAAAGAATCAAATAAATTGGAAATTAAATTTATGAAATTATTATTTTCAATTTAATATTTAAACAACAAAAATTCTTGCACATCTTTCTCATTTAATCATATTCCGGATTCTAATTTGATTTAATTAATGATTTCATAATGTTTGATTTTTGAAAATTAAGATAATTTTTAAATATTAAATTTAGAAATTCAGTGAAATTTCAATTTTATGAAATTTGGTGAAATATTGATAAAAAATATATTATATTAATTTCACATATTTAAAATTTGTATGATTTTCATATTTTGAAATCTTTTCTAAATTCCTTGTTTTTTAAGGCTTTTTTTGATATTCAAAATTATTGATGAATTTAAATGAATGGAAAAAAAAATTTTATTTACAAATTTTCACTTCAATAAATTAAAAACTTTAGAATAAAATTTTTTTAAGATTAACTTTAATTTGATTAATTTTTTAAAAAAATTAGATAAAAAATGAATTTAGAGTTTCTGAAAAATTGAAAATCTCTTTTAAAATTGTAATTTAATTGAAATAAATATTATTTTTTATATTAAAATTTTTTAATATTTATATCTTATTTTTATTCATAAAAATTTCTGATTTATTTATAATTATTTTTATCAATAATAATAATAAATATTTGTTTGTATATTTCAATAATTATAATAGTATAAATTATAGAAAATCATGGTGATTGGTATTTAAAAATATTTTTATAAAATATTAACAAACATAATATTCATATACGTTAAAAAACCTTTAATTTTGATTTATTTGTTGATTATATAATTCTATTTCATTGGGAGTTAATTCATATTTTTCTACTGTATCTAAATTTATATTCTCAGTACTTAAATAAATAAAAATACTTTCATCATTAAAAATAACACTTGAACTCCCGTTGTGATCAATTGCTGAATCGATTTTTAAATTGTTATTATTTCTATAAGAATTGATTCTTGAAGAATAAGTTTCACTATATTCAGTTGATTTTCTTAAACTAAAAAAAGAATTAAATTTTTTATGATTAGATTTTTCTAACTTTTTTTTTATTCTATATTCCATTCTATTTAAAATATTAAAAATTTCTTTTCTAATAAATAATTTAATAGTTTCATTTATTAATAACATAAATAATTTAATTTTTGTACCAAATTTAATTATTATTTCTTGTTTATTATCATATTTTAGTTTATCAATTGTATTTTTTTTTGATTGATAGAAAGTATTTTTTGAAAAAAAATTCCATTTTTGATTATTAACCTTTTTCTTAATTAAATGAATATATTTTTGAGATTGTAAAATATTAAATTCTTTCACTTTAATGTTTTTACTTTTTAAAAAAGTATTTTTTTTTTTTAATTCATCTTCTATTTTTTTCTGATTAAATTTAATAATTTTTCCCTTTTTATAAATAGGATTATTAATTCTTTTAGAAGTCCAATTATCTTTATGTTTTATATTTAATAATTTTTTTTTATTAATAAAATCAACAATTAATTGAGAAGTCTTCCCTGAATATTTCATATCATGTGCTTTACTTAAATTCAAATTTATTTGATCATTTTTTTCTATTTTCTTTTTAAGAAATTTTGTATTTGTTCCTATTTCAAAATATGGTCTTGGAAAAGTTTTAATACCAGAAATATTAATTTTTCCATATAATTTAGATAATGATTTTTCATAATCTTTTTCAAAATCACATTTTTCTATTTCCTTAATATTTTCATTTTTTTCATGTTCAAAATTATCATAAATAGGAATATCAACTTGGACTGAAATATCATTTTTATGAATAAGGTTTTGAAAAAATATAGCTTTAATTAATTTGTTCATTTGTCCTAAAAAGAAAGTAAAATATTGTTTTCTTGTATTTGTTGAAACTTTAACTACAAATCTAATTATAGTTAATCTATCTGATTTTATTTCTTTTCTAATTAAATGACCTCTATAAAAACGTTGAATTTTATTTATTTTATTTAAATATTTATTTTTAAACCATTTTCTCCAATATCTTTGAATTAAAATTACTTTTTTACCATATTTTTTTGTTATTTTTTTCTTTTCCAAATTAACATTATATTCTTGTCTTCTAATTACTTTAGTTATTCTTTTAATTTTTTCTCTTTTATTTAAATCGAATAAATTTAATTCAGTGTTTTTATTTCTGAAATTATGAGAAGGAAATTTTTTTATTTTTGTTTTTTTATTAAAAACTTTTGATATTTTATGAATATCTTCTCTATCACTTTTATTACTTAAACTTGAATTTAAAGAACTATTTCTTGAAAATTCATTTCTTTTCATAGATAATCCCTTATAAGTCTTTAACCTTAAGAATCTCTTATTTATTGGTTTTGATTCTTTTTTATCTTCAAAAAATTCATTTTTATTATTTTCTAATGATTTTATTTTTCCCTTTTCCTTTTCAGAAGAATTTGAATCAATTTCAGATATTTTATCTTTAGAATTTTTAAAACTATTCTGACTTTCTTCTATATAACTTTCGTTAGATACACTTGAATTTAAAGAACTTTTTGAAAATTCATTTCTTTTGAAAGTTATATCTTTATATGTTTTTAATCTTAAAAATTTCTTGTTTATTGGTTTAAGTTCTTCTTTATTTTCAAATAATTCTTTTTTCATATTTTCAAATGATTGTTTTCCTTCTTTAAATTTATCTGAATAAGTTGAACCAACTAAATTAAATTGTGGTTTTTTAGTTTTTAAACTTTTTTCAGATGGAATTTGCTTAATTACAGAAAATCTAAAATCACTATTTCGATGTTCTATATAACTTTTATTAGATAAATTTGAAAGAAAAGAACTTCTTATTATTTTTCTTTCTTTTGTTTTTTCTTTTTCATTTTCTGCTTCTCTTCCCTTTCTCTTTAATGCTATTTCTTTATAAGTTTTAGGTTTAATATATTTTTTGTTAGATATATTAAATTCTTGTTTTTCTTCAAATAATTCATTTTTCATATTATCAGATAAATTTAATATTTTAGGTTCTAAATCAATTTTTTTTTTCGAACGTTTATTTTGTTTTTCAGATTCTGTTAATAATTTATAATAATTCTGTTTTATTTGATTTAGTTTTGTAATTTGTGGAATAAGAGAAAATAAAACTTCTCTTTTCTTTTTATTTTTCTTATTTTTTTTTTTAAAACTACTAACTTTTTTTATTGTTGGACTTTCTTTTTCATTTTCTTGATTTGAAAATTTTGATTTTAAAGGACTAAAAGCTATTTTTTTAATTTCTTTTGATGAACTAATTTTAGAATTGTTATTTAATATACTTTTTATTTTAAAATGTTCTAATAAATCTATTTCTACTTTTATTGTCTCTCTTCTACTTAAATTATGTTTTTTTAGTCCTTCAAAATCTATTATATTTAAGTCTGAGTTATTTATAATTACTATTATTTAATGAGTTTAATATTTACTTTCAGAATCTACACTTTTAAATGATTGATTGGATATAATACTAAAAGAATCAAAATCCATTTATATATATAATAATATTTAAATAAATAATTCATAAAATTATTATAAAAATCAATTAATATTTTCATTTTAAAAATCATAACTTTCCCATTTAAATTTTTTTTTCAGATTTATTCATTTAGAATTTTTCTTGGACAATTTTTTTGAGCTAATTATCTTTAAATTATAACTCATTTAAAATTTTTACAATTGAGATTTTTTAAAAATTTTTCTGATACAATAATATTTTATTAAATAAGGGATTTTTTTTTTTTCAATTTAAAATATTATTTTCACATAATAAAATATTTTTTATCATTATTGTAAGAAAAATCATTTTAAGATTTTTTTATGTAATTGAATATCTTATTATTGAAAAAATTGAAATAAAAGTAATAAAATTTATAAAAAATAAATTTATAATTTATAATTCTGAGCCAGATTGAAGGTGTTATAAATTTTAAAATCAGACAATATTTGCTTAATGCCTCTTTCTTTCACATTATTTATTTTGAAAATCCTTTCAATTATTTGCAGTTACTTAAAATTTAACATTTAAATGCTATAAATTATTTTTGAACAAATGATAAAGGAATATTTAAAGATTTATTATGAAAGATGAATAAAGAATCATCAAAAAAAAATTTTGGAAAATTAAACATTAAACTCTTTTTTTTACTATAAAAAAAAAAACTAAAATAAATATTTCTCATTTAATGTTTGTTAATTTATATTAAATGGATAATAGTGTCTTTGATAATATTTATGAAAATGATGAAGAAGAAGAAACTTTTGAAGATTCAGAATCAATTTCTACTTTTATTTCTTTTCAAGAAAAGGAAAAAGAAGAATTCGAAAATATTTATTTTTCAAATAATTTGAATTCAAAAAAATCAAAAGAAAATTATGAAATAAAAAAAGAAAAGACAATATATTTTGATTCTGAAATTAAAATTGAAAAAATAAATTTTAAATCTCGAAAAATTTCAAAAGAAATTAAATTTAAAAAAGAAATTTACAATTTGAAATATATTTCAAATAAATCTCACCAAATTTCAGATTATATATCTCCAACAGAAAGGAAAAAAAGAAAAATTATAAATAAGTTGTTATGGCAAAAAAATGAAAAAAATATAAATATAATAAATAAAAATAATATATCATGGGAAAAAAATAGATTAGATTATTTATTTTATTTATATAATTATTCAAACAATAACATATATATTACCAAAAATAAAAGTTTATTATTGGGTAAAAAAAGAAAAGTTTTTAAATAGTATTATATTATTCAATAAACATTTATAAATTTTTTTAAAATAAATTAATAAAAAAAAGAATTAAAAATTAAAAATATATTTAAATCTAAATGGAAGAAAATAACCAGCACATAAACAATAACAATAAGAATTCTGATTATTTATATAAAGTAGAGAGAGTATGTGGAAATGGATCATTTGGAATAGTATTTCAAGCAAAAATAATTCATACAGGAGAAGTAGTAGCAATAAAAAAAGTATATCAAGATAGAAGATATAAAAATAGAGAATATACAATAACAAAATCATTATCTCATCCAAATGTAATAAAATTATTACATGCATTTTATACAACAGGAGAAAAAAGAGATGAAATATATTTAAATTTAGTAATGAATTATGTAAGTGATAATTTAAATAGAATGATAAGATCATATACAGAAAAAAAAGAATCATTTCCAATATTTTTAATAAAATTATATTCATTTCAAGTAGCAAGAGCATTAAATTATATTCATTCATTACATATATGTCATAGAGACATAAAACCACAAAATATATTAATAGATCCATCAACAAATAGAGTATATTTATGTGATTTTGGAAGTGCAAAAATATTACATAATGATGAAAATAATGTATTATATATATGTAGTAGATATTATAGAGCTCCAGAATTAATAATGGAAATATCAAAATATACTGAAAGTATTGATATATGGAGTTTTGGTTGTGTAATTGCAGAAATGATTAAAGGAAAACCTTTTTTAAAAAGTGAAGGTACTAATGAACAATTAAAAAAAATAATAGATATATTTGGAGGTCCTAAAGAAGAAGATTTAGTTGGTATTCAAAATAGAAAAACTATATGTCATCAAACTAGAAAAATTAAAGCAGTTAATTTAGAAACTTTATTTCCTAATGTTCCTAAAGAATTAATAAATTTATTAAAATCTATTTTTGTTTATAATCCTAATAAAAGAATTAGTGCTATTGAAATTATGGCTCATCCTTTTTTTGATGATTTAAGAAATTCTGAAATTAGTTTAAATAATGGTAAATTTATTGTTCCTAATATATTTGATTTTTCTAAGAAAGAAATTAGTATGAGTAAACAAAAAAATTTATGGACTAAAATTATTCCTGAATGGAGTGATGGTTATAAAAATTTAATGGAATATATTAATGATAATAATAATGAAAATTAATTAATATAAACTAATTTTCAATCATTCAAAATATAAAAATGTATAATTCAATCTTTTTAAAGATGTAAGAAAAATTATTTTATTTTTTTAAATTAATTAGATAATTGATAGATTTATTTTTTTAATTTTGAAAATTATTAAATTTATTTTCTTTTATAAAATATTGTTTTTGTTTTAAAATAACAAAAATTATTAAATTTTTCCAAACACCTAAAATTATTTTTTTTGATGGAAATACAAAATTATTTTTTTATTTTTATTTATATAATAACTCCTGTTTCTTTATTTTTATTAAATAATATTTATTCTTTTATATTAAACATTTTATAATATAATTTAATATTAATTTTTTACTTTTCAAAATATATTTCATTTAAATGTTTCGAATATTATTTATTCTTTTTTTTATTATTTTCTTTTTTATAACAAGGATTTTCATTATTATATTTCTCTATATTATTATATAAACAATTTTTTTATTTTTGAATTCATTTTAAATAATTTCATTATTCTAATATTATTTCTCTGTTTTTTTGATATTTATATATCATTTAGAGAAAATATAATATTTTTATTTAATAAATAATAAATTTAATTATTTAAGAAAATCTTGATTAAATTCAAGGCTAAAAGTAATAGAAGTTTTTTTTCGTTTAAAATTAATAGAAGTATTAATTATAATTTAAATCTTATTATCTATAAAATCATTTAAAATAAACATCAATAAACTTTATTTCCAATTATCCTCAAAATAAGTTTATTTTCTTTTATTTAATAAAATTTATTATTTATTTTCATAATTTATCATTAATAATATAAAATATATAAAATCTATATTAAAATATAATTATATATCACAAGAAGCACAACCACCACAACCACAATGAATACATTCAATTTTTCTTCCAAATTCTAATTTATCTTTAGGAACTCTACAAATACAAGTAGTATAATTATTATGATTTTTAGGTTGAATACAAGATAAACAACATAATTTCTCATAACCTTTTTTTTTCCATTTAGCAATTAATTTTCCATCTGCAATTTTTTGTTCTATACAATATTCATAAACTTCTCTTGATATTATTTTTTTTTTAAATGATTCATAAATAAATCTTGATATTTGATGATGTAATCTTAATATTGGCCAAATACTTTCTACTTTTCTTTTTCCTTCACTTGGAGTATTTTCTGCATCTTTTAATCTTTCTAATAATTCTGTTAATTGAGGCTCTATTATATCATATCCTTTAGGAGGCTTTTTAGAATTTAATGTTTGTATTCTTCTCATTTATTTTTTTATTTAAAAAATTTAAATTTTTATATTTAAATTAATATAGTTTTTTTCTTTTTCTAGGCTTTTTTTCAATTATTTTACTTTGATAAAAAGATATAAAAGTTTCTGCTTCTTCAAAAATATTTTCACAAGATGAAAAATCTGGAGATTTCAAAGTAAATTTTTCTATATTTTTAATATTTTCAATAATGTGATAATTATAATTATTTAATTTTCTTTCATAAACAAATGTTTCGATTAAATTATTAATTAAATCTAATTGAAGTTTTACGTTTTTTTCATAGGAAGAATAAGCCTCTTCTACTAAATTAATTTCTTTTTTTAATTCTCCAATGATTTTTTCTTTATATTGTTTAATTTTATTGTTGTTTATTTTCTCTTTTATTTTTTCTAAATAATCATCAGAAATAATTTTATCAAATATAGAAAAAGTTTTATGATCATTATGTTCATATAAACATAACATACAACAATTTTTTTTACAAAATTTACAATAATGAGTAAAAGATTGATTATGTTTAAAACAAGTAGAATCATATTTTGATAGTAAAATAATTTGTTCATGATTTTGAGAATGTTTAATAAAACAATTATTACATATAATTTTATTACAAAAAATACAATAAAAAAAATTCAAAAAATTATTATCTTTTTTATCACATTCATTACATGGTTTTTCATCTAATAAATTAGTTTTATTATTTAAGAAATCTTCTAAATTGGTTTCCCCTGAATGATCATTTTCACATGAATAATTAATATAATATTGATTATCTTTTTCAATTAATTTAAATATGCAAATTATTTTGCATTTTAAACATCTTTTTATATCTTCCATTTTAAAGGAAGAAGAAACTTCATTTTTTTTTGGTTCATTTAAACAATTCATATTCTCATTTAATTTTTCTATTATATCCAAATGATTAAACACTGCATTTATCATGTTTATATTTTCAAAAAATAATAATAATTAAAATATAATTAAATTTCCAATGATAATGAATAATTATTGTTTTATCGAGATAAATTTTTGAATAAATTAGAAATATAAGAATCTAAAAAAGAGAAAAGATAAAAAGTCTAAAATCATTATTATTAATAAAGAAAAGAATATTCTTTAAACAATATATTTGGATAATAATTTTATTCTAAAAAAAGTTTAATTCTAAGAAAATCAAATAATGGAAAAAAATAAATACATCACTTATATTAAAAAAGATATTAAGAAAAAATTAAAATGATATTTCAAATAATTTTGAAATCAATAGTTTAGAATTTAAAAAAAAGACAAAAACTACATTTAAATTATATAAAGATATTTATTTAAAATGAAAAAAATATATTTCTTGTGTATTCCTTTTATAATAAAATAATATATAATTACAAAATTATATAAAATTTAATTAAAAATTTTTCAAAATATTTAATTATGAAAGAATTTTTATTGTTTATCAAAACCATCACATTTTAAAATTTTCATTATATTCATTTTCAATTATTCAAAATAAATGAATATTCAAAGCATTTTTTTTTCTCTTTTTTATATTGAATATTCACTTCGAAAATATATTTAATCAAAAAGGAAAAGTTAAAATCTTAAAAAAACATTAATATAAATCATCAAATTTTTTCAATTACTTATTTAATTATATTAGAATAAAAAAGTTAATTTAATTTAATTTTGTTTTTTTATTTAAAATAGTCATCTATTAAAATTATATTTAATATATTTTTTGATTTAGTAATTTATTCTTTTATAAGTTGAACATTTTATATATAAATAAATAAATAATATTAATTAATTTTAAATTTTCAATTATTCTTTAATATGATTATATTTAATTTAAATATTATTTTTGATAAATTATTAATTCAACATTTAAATATATTAACCTAAAAAAAATATAATAATTTTTTAAATATTAATTCTCTTTCAAATTTTAATAATTACTCTTCATTGTTTTATGAAATATACAAATGAAAAAAAAACTTTTACTCTAAAATTCTATATTATATAAAAAGAAATTCCTTTTTCTGATAAAAATAATTATTATTTTTTCGCTTTTTTTTTTAACATGAAATTCTTTTATAATTTTTTGAATTTCATTTCTATAATCTATATTTTTAATTGTATATAAATTATAAAATAATCATAAAATATAATCCTAACAAATCAGAAATTAAAAGAATACTTTAAGAAATTAAATATAATTGATTATCCTTATTTTACACTTTTTCTTTCTTCAAATGTTTCCTAAGATGCCCTTGATTCAGTTTGATATAAACCTAACATATTATCTTTTAAATATATTTAAAAATTTCTTTCTTTAAAATTATTGTTTTGAGAAATTAAAAAAATCTCAAAAGCATCAGCATTTCATTTTAAACATTTAATAATAACATTAAAGGAATTTTATTTTGAATATAAAATTGATAATTATTCATTTAGGAATCCAAAAACCCATAAATTAATATTTCAAATAAAAGAACATAATAAAATAGAAAAACAAATTAGATATTTTTAGATAAATAATATCTCAAACTTGCGCTTAATCTTTAAATATGTTATAAATTATAAAACATATTAAATATATAAAAAAAAGTTAGATATTTTCAAATATGGGAATTTGGAGAAAAATTTATAATTTATTATAAAATAATTCATAAAATGTTTTAAATTGTTTTTAAATTATTTGTGAATTATTTAATTGAATTTATAAAACCATTTAATGACTTTTTATGATATTAAACTTAATTATTTTCAAAGATATTTAAGAATAATAAAGTTATTATTTTTTCCTAATATTAATAATATTTAGAAAATATCAAGTTCCAATTTTGAATAATTATAATTTATTTATATTATAAACTTGTCCTTCTTTAATTTCAAAATTTTCATCAACTTTTTCATTTTCTTCCTCATTATTAACAATTTCATTTCTTTTTTCTTCACTCACAATTTCATTTCTTTTCTCTTCATTAACAATTTCATTTTTAATTTCTTCATTAACAATTTCATTTTTTTTTTCTTCATTAACAATTTCATTTTTTATTTCTTCATTAACAATTTCATTTTTAATTTCTTTATTATCATTTTTATTATCTCCATTATTATTATTATTATTTTCATTTTCTTTTTTCCTAATAAAATCTTCAATAATTCCTTTTAAAGCATAATTTCTAACTAAATCTTCTTTTTTTAAACTTTTTTGAGCAATAGGATCATTATTATTTTTATTAAGCCAATCTTCAATAGCACTTTTTTCATAAGAAATTCCATAAGGAGTAACAACAGGATCAATCATAATATTTTGAGTAATAGGGCAAATAAAACTTTCAGGAATAGAATTTTCATCAATAGTAGGATATTTAACTTGTAATTTTTCATCGATTTTTTCTTGAGTAACTTGACTTCTAATTAATTTTTCTTTTTCAATTTCTTCTTCTTCTTTTCTTTTTTCTTCTTTTGCATCTTTTATTGTTTTTACTAAATAACCTGCTCCTACTGCTACTGCTAAAGGAGCTGAGATTAACACTCCTGCTGTTCCTGCTATTGCTCCTACTATTGCTTGTTTTGGAGTTATGTTTTTTATTTTTTCTTTTAACTTTTTAAACATTTTTTTTTTATTTTGAAGTTTTGTTTTTATTTTTTTTTTTTTTTTAATTAGAAATTTTGTTTTTATTTTTTTTTTTTAAGTGATTTTAATTTTTATGTTTTTTGTTTTTTTTTAATTGTTATTTTAATTGTTTTTTTAATTCATGTTTGGGAATGGAAATTTAGGAAGTAAAAATAAAAGGAATGTTAGGACTTTTTCTAATGAAAATTTATTTAAAAAAAATATGAGAGTTTCTCTTCTTTCTATTTTAAATAGAAATAAATTTCATCAATCAAGTAATTTAAAAAATAAAAATTTAAAGCAAAAAGAATCTCCTTTTGAATTAAATAAAAAAAAACTATTTGAAAAATTTCCTCATTTAACAGATAATTCACTTAAAAATTTAACTTCAAATGAACCTCAAGGATTTTATAGTTATGATATATTAAGTCAATCTGATAAAAATTATAATGAATTAAATCAAGATTATAAAGAAAATAATTTTTTTCTTAAAAAAGTACTCTCTGCTCATAAAAATAGAAAGAAAAAAATCTTTTTAACAAATTCTATTCAACCTCACTCTCATAGATCTATTAGTACTGATTTAACAAATACGAAAAATTCAAATATTACAAATGAAAAAAATCAACCTTATATGCTAAAAGAATATAAATTAAAAAAATATAAAATAACTATTAAAAGAGTTAAAAATATTAAATCTTTTACAAGGAATAATCTAAAAAATAATGATTTAATTAATTCAAATACAAATATAAAAACAAATACGAATACTAATACTAATAATAATTTAAATATTAATTATTCAAATATAAGTAATAATAAAAATGATGATTCTAATGATAAAAATGATAATAATTATTATTTTAATAATTCTATTAAAAATAAAAAAGAAGAATATAAAACCATTATAAATGAAAATAATAATAATAAAACAAAAATAAATCCTTTATTTAATAATAAAAACAATACTATTCAAACAGAAAGAACTGTAAAAAGAAAAAGATCTTTAAGAAGAAGTTCTGTAATAGATAGATTAATATTAAAATTAACTAATCCTGAAGAAATTTTTGAAGAAAATACTAAATCAGCTAGACCTGCAGATAAATATATTGGTTTTAAAAAAAAAATTTCAAAGAAAAAAAGCCAAATGTATAAAATGTTATATGAAGTAGAATTAGAACAAATAAAAAATTATACCGAATTAAAAAAATTTAATGCTGATTTACAAAGGAAAGAATATATATTAAAAACAAGAGAAAGAAATAGATTAAATAAAATAACTTGATAATTCCAAAAAAAAAAAAAAATGTAATTTTAAAAAAATATAAATAAACAAAAATAAAACCCAATATATAAATAAAAAATAAAATTAAAAATAAAATTATAAATAAAAAATGATATAAAATAAATAAAAAACAATTCTTTAAAAACCCCAAAAAAAAAAAACTAAAAACTAAAAAAAAATCAAAATAAAAAATTAAAAATCTTTTTTAAATAAAAAAATATTAAAAAATAATATATTAAACCAAAAAAAACACAATAGGCAAAAAAATAAAAATGTCTTTGATTACATATCTCCTAATATTAAATTTATACATGATAAAAACACAACAAGATCCTAAAGAGCCAGAAAAACCAAGTGGAACAGCAACAATAATGTTTACAATGGAGACAGACAATCAATTATTATTAGCTCCAATAAAGATTGGAACTCCTCCTCAACAAATAAATGTAGTTCTTGATATTGCATCAGAGAGAACTTGGCTTCATACAAATACATTTAAATCATCACAAAGTTCTTCTTATACAAGTGAAAATCAACTTGATGAAAGAGTACAAGATTCTTTTTCTTATCGAGGTTATCGTTCTAAAGAAACTTTTATTTTAGAAAATAAAACTTTAGAAAAATTCCTTTTTCTTCAAGTTGATCAAGTACAAAATAACAATAAATTTAATGGTGTATTATCATTAGGAAGAGAATATGATTCAAAATATTATTCAATAGTTTATCGTTTAAGTTCAGAAATGGCTACTTTTTATAATAGTTTTGTATTAAAATTTAATAGTACAAATACAGGAGAATTACATGTTGGAGATACAATAGATGAAATAAGACAACAA
Source organism: Isotricha sp. YL-2021b (assembly GCA_023805745.1). Taxonomy (NCBI): domain Eukaryota; phylum Ciliophora; class Litostomatea; order Vestibuliferida; family Isotrichidae; genus Isotricha; species Isotricha sp. YL-2021b. Next base: position 29,850 of record JAJJKW010001569.1, read on the forward strand.
AGATCAAAAATTTTACCATGTAGATTATTAGATAATGAACCTAAAATTAAATGGAAATGTATGTTAACTCATGTTTTTGTTGGTGGAGTTAATTTAGCTCCTACTTCACTTGATGAATATTATGAACAATATGCTTATGAAATTAATAGTAGAAGTTATAAAATTGAAGTTATGAATGTTCCTGTTTATTTTGAAACTATTTATAATAAAATTTATGTTCCTAGAAATTTTATAGATTATATGAAAATGAATTTATTTGTTGATAAAGATAGAAAAAGTATTTGTACTTTAGAAGATAATAATAGTAAAGCTTATTTTAAATGTCCTAAAAGTGATGTTTCTAAAGTTCCAAGATTAGATTTTGTTTTAAGTGATATTACTGATTTAAGTTTTCCTTATAATAATTTATTTGAATGTAATGATAAAGAATGTATTTCAGTTGTTCAATATGATAGTCAATTTCAAGGTTTTATTTTTGGTTTACCTATTCTTAAAAATTATTATTTAATTTTTGATTATAATTCAAGATATTTACAATTTTATTCTATTGATAATAAATATTTAGTTAGAATGCCTAATAATGGAGGATTTGATCTTGTTAATTTTTTACTTTATTTCTTTTTATTTATTATTTTCGTTCTACTTTCTGGAATTTGTCTTATTTATGTTATGAGAAGAAAAAATAAAAGAAGAAAACAAATTGAAGAAGAAATTTATGAAAATTTTTAAAAATTTGAGGTTTATTCAATTTAGTGTTGTTAAATAAAATAAGGAATAATATAAAATATCAATCTAAATTAATAATTTGTTATTTAATTTCAACTTTTTATTTAATAATTTTTTTTAAATTTTATAATTATTTATTTTATGGTCTAAACTATTTCTTTATTTATAAAATATTTAAAACATATTTTTTTTAAAAAATATTTTTAATATTAATTAACTTCATTAATAAATAAATTTTTGGGATTTACCTACTTTTTTTATATATAATTTTATAAAATATTTATTATAAACACAAAATTTTAATTCTTATTTACATATTCTTTTTTCATAAGTGAAAATTTTGAATTATAAATTGAATGAATTTTTTCAGAAGGTTTTAATTCTTCAGTATTAGAATAATAATAAGAACTATTTTGTGTTAAATCAGAAATATTTCTTTTCCCAATATTATTTTTATCAAATTTATTCTTTTTTTCTTTTTTCTTTGTAGTAATTTCTTCTTTAAATTTAATACAATTGCTCAAATCAAATTCTTTTTCACTTATATTTTTTTCTTGTTTAGTTTCTTCATTTATATTGTTTTTTTTCTTTTTTTTATCAATTAAAGAATTAATAAAAGGGTCTAATTTATGTTCTAAAAAATCTTCTTCAAATTCTTGATCATTATTCATTTCTCCTAAATTATAATTTAAAAAATTTGATATAGTATCATTATTATCTTTTAAATTTTCATTTTTATTTCTTTTATTATTAATAAAATCACTATTTTTTAGTTGTAAATCTGTTTTAAAACTTTTTTTATTTGAAGAAAAGGTTTTTGTATAATTATTATAATGAGTATTATTTTTACTTTTTATATTTTTAATGTCTTTGAACCAAACAATACTTAAAATTTTTAATTTTTGAGGATTATTATTTGTTTTCTGTTTAATTAAAGAATTTTGGACTGTTAAATTTTCTAATTTATTTTTTCCTTCACTGGAAATTTTACAAAAACTTTTTTTAAAATTTATAGGCTTATTACTTTTTGATTTTATAACTGTTCTACAATTATTTTTAGATTTAGTCATATTTGAATAAATGCATGTTACTTTAATTTTACTATTTGAACTTCTTTGTAAATAATTTGTTTTTGATGATGCTGTAGTTATTAAAGATTTAGTATATCCTCTTTTCATTTTTTTATTTTTTATTTTTTTTTATATAATTTATTCAAATTTACTTATAGAAAATTCGTATAAATAATTATTATTTATCTTAATTTTGATAATTATAATATTCTTTTAGATTTAACCTTTTTACAATAAATAAATTTGAAAATGATTTATTGAGAATATAAAAACAAAATCTTAAGTTTTTTATAGTTAAAGTTAAAATTATTTAATTTAATTAATTTTTTTTATGTATTTCTAAAATAATATTATTTTATTATAATAATTTTTTCATTTTCAAAGACCATTTCTACAATTTTAAAATAATTTTATTTAAAAAAATTTTAGAAAAAGAGCATTCAGCCCTAAACATAATCTTTAAGTTTAAATTATTTTTTTATCAAAAATCATTGTGAATTTTACCTATTTCTTCTTTTGGTTAAAAAATTTTTATTTATTTCCAAGCCAAATTATACAATTGATAAAATTTATTTAGATAAAACAAAAAGAAAATAGGAAAAATTAAAAATTAATTATTCAATTACAAAGATTTAATATTATTTTCTCTTAAAAAAAATAAAAAAATCAAGTTATTCTTTTGTTTATCGGATAATTTAATTAAAAAAAATTGATATAAGAAATAATAGAAAATGAATTCTGAAAAAAGATTTTATTGACATTTTCAAATAAAAAAATTTATTTAAGCCAAATTTCACTTAAATTAATAAAGGTTAATTGTATAAATTATATAGAATACATAAATATTTTGTATTTAAATTATTATTCAATAATTTAAATTTATTTTCATTAAATAATTTTTCTTAAAATAATTAAATTTTGAAAAAAAAACTTTATTTTGTTTTAAAATTTTTTAATTTCTTACATAAAATATTGTAAATTTATTTTTTTATTTTTTATATTTATAGTTTTTTTCATTTTTTTTTCTTTGGGAGTTTTGGTTTATTACTTTTACCAACATTTTTCTTAAAAGTAGTATTATAATGATGAGATTTCTTTTCAGGAACTTCTTCATAATTATCATAATTATCATAATTATTATAATTCTGTTGCTCATTATCATTCAAAAAATTATTATTATCAAAATAAGGTTCATAATTCTTATCTCCAAAATAAGCTTCATAGATTTTATAATCATCATCATTATCTCTATTTTGTATATTAATTCTTTTCATTGGATTTTGACTATTATATCTTTTCTTTTTATTATCTCTAATATGCTTTGTATTATCTCCATCATTATATATATAAGTTTTAATTTTTTTATTTCCATTTTCATCAATTGTTTCAGTTTTTTTCATCATTTTTCCATTTTTGAATATTGTAGTAGTTTGCTTAACATTTTTTCCTTCTAAAGGATTATTTTTACTTTTTAATCTTCCAAAATCTTCATCTCCAAAATCTTGATCAAAACCAAAATTATTAATATTAAAATCCCAATTATTCAATCCATAATTCTTGAAATTATTAAAAATATTATCAATATCTCCAAAACCAGTTCTCATATTATGAAAAGAATTTTTTTCTTTTTTTTTATTACTTGGAAATTCAAAATCATCATCATTGAAAAAATCATCATCAAAAGGATCTTTATAATTGAAAAAGTTTTGAAACATTTCGAAAGGATCAAAATTACTAAAATCATTAAAATTGAAATTTCCATGAATATTTCCATTTCTATAATTTTCCCATTCTCTTTTTTTTTCAGGATCTGATAATATATTATATGCTTCAGATATACTTTTAAATTTTTCTTCTGCTTCTTTTTTATTATCTGGATTTTTATCTGGATGCCATTTTAAAGCTAATTTTCTATATGCTTTCTTTATATCTTGTGGAGTTGCATCTTCTTTTACTCCTAAAACTTCATAATAATTTATATCTGACATTTTTTCTTTTTTTTTATGAATATAATTTAATTTTTTGACTTATATATTTTTCTGTAAATAAATTTTTTTTTTAATATATTAAGATTTTTATTCTTTCTTTATATTTAAACATTTTTTTTAAAAATAGGAGTCATTAAGTTGTATTAAATTTTTATTTTTTTTTTAATGTTAAGAAATATATTTTTTTTTTTGATAATTATAATGACCATTATTTTAGTTTTATTTATATAATTAGATAGGATTTTATATAATTTTATTTTTATAAAAAATATTTAAAAAATGTATTCAAAAAAATATTTTTTAATTTTTATTCTCTTTTATTTAATTTAAATTTTAAATCCCTTTCTCAAAAAAAAAAAAAATTACATTAAAACAAGAGATAATTCTTCTGGTTTAGTATCAGGACAAACAAAATTATAAAAATAATATTTTAACTTTCCATCTCCCATTCCAAAAAGTAAATCTTTAAAAACAGTTTTATTTTCCATAATATCTAAGCAATTATAAACATCAAAATTATTATTTTTAGCAAGAATAAGAGCATTTTTCATAATTTCTTTATAACTCATACTTTTATTAATATTAAAGAAAGAATAACAAGCATATAATTTTTTATAACTTTCATGTTGTAAAATAGAAGAAGGAAGACTATAAAAACTAATAAAATCAGTAATTTTTCCATTATCTTCTCTAACAAAAGAATAAACAACATTTTTTTTAGGTAAAAACCAATGTTTAACTTCTTCAACAGAATAAAATCCTCTAACTTTAAATTTACTTTCATGTTCTTCTAATAATTTATAAACATCATTAACATCTTTTTCTTCCATAGGTCTAATACCATTAACAGTAGTTTCTTTAGGTAATTTATAAATACCTTTTGCACGAGCTAAATTTAAATTAGGTCCTAAATAAGTAAATCTAATATCAAGTAATTTTTTAATATTTAAACTTCTATGATAATAAGTACATTGAGCAAAAGGTTTTGGTAACATAGTTCCTGAAGTATAAACAGCTTGCCAAATATTTCTTAAATGAATTCTTCTAGTAACTTCTTTAATTAAAACAGGAGCTAATCTATTACTTCTAAAATTTTGATTTACACATAAAAAATTAATTTCTGCCATTTCCATTATTGTACCATGAATTTGAACTTTAACTGGAATTCCTGAAATAAAACCAACCATTTTTTTTTTATTTTTCTTTTTATCTTCTCTAACAACAGAAACTAACCATTCTTTATAATATCCAGGAGCAGTTAAATGCCATTTTAAAAAATCTTGACAATAATCAAATCTAAACATATGATCATCATCTTCTACATAATTATTTTTTAAAAATTCATATAATCTATTTAATTCATTTTCTTTTGTTACATCTACATCAAGCCATTCAAATCCTTCTGGTAAATTATATGGTTCTTTTCTTTCTTCTTCTACTTTATTATCTTGTGTTATTGGACCAAATCTAACTCCGATGTCTTTGTTAAATTGAGGCACTGGTTGTTCTGACCAAAATTTATATTCTGATTTTATTTCACCACGATGACGAAGACTGTTGTCTTTTTTAAAATTTAACATGTGGTCTGTTATCATTTTCGCTTCTTCAGAAGTTAATAGTTCTATTTCTTCTTTTTTTTCTTCTTCTTTTTTTTCTTCTTCTTTCTTTTCTTCTTCTTTCTTTTCTTCTTCTTTTTTTTCTTCTTCTTTCTTTTCTTCTTCTTTTTTTTCCATTTTTTTTTTCTTTTTTTTAAATGGGTTATTTTTTTTTTTTTTGGATTTTTTATTTTTTTTATTTAATTTTTTTATTAATGTTTTAATTTTCTTATTATTCAGTTAATGGATAATGTTCTTTTATTTTAATATAAATCTTTTTTTTTTTAATTTATATATTAAAATAAATATATTTTTTGATTTGGAATATAAAAAATAAAAGTATTTTTAAATGTATGCACAAAATAAAAAAAATCCAAATAGAATGACAGCAAATAATAAATGTAAAACTATAAATCCAGAATTAAAATTTTCTTCTCATTCTCATAATAAAAAAACTCCTTCAAAAAATAAACCAGAAAAAAAAGAACAAGAAAAAAAAAATGAAGAAAATAAAAAAAAAGAAGAATCAAAAGTAGAACAAAAAATAAATATAAATACTATAACAAATAATACTAATTCCCATAATATATATGTTATAAATAATTATTTTGAAGAAAAAAAAAATTTAAATAATAATGAAACTTTTCCTGTTGGAAAATGGAAAGATGGAAAAAGATATGATAGAAAAGGAATTGAAATTAAAAAAGGAGGAAAACAAAAAACTACTTTTATTGATAAAATTGGAAAAGGAAAATTAATTGAAACAATTCCAATTGAAAGTTTTAAAGAATATAATTTAATTGAAGAAGTTAGTGAAGATAGAAAAAATAGTTGTTGTAGTATTTATTGAAAATTATTTTATTTTTTTTCAGTTTTTTGGAAATGTATTTATTTTCTTTATTTTATTTAAGTTTTAATATAACTTTATTAATTTTAGGTTTTTAGGCTTTATTTTGGATTTTTTATTTTAGGAAGTTTTAAGGATAATAAAGTATTTTTTCTCTAGTTGATGAAAAAAAAAGGAAAAAAGAGTTTTTTTCTTTTCTGTATATTTTTCAATTGTGAAATATATATAAAAATTTTAAATAAAATCAGTTTATATTTTTTATAAAAATTCAAACTTACATTTTCATATTTTTTAAATATATCAATAAAAATCCAAAAATAAGTTGTTATTATTTTTTTTATAAATGACTTTTTTTTAACATTTTTATCCTTTATTCCTTTATTATTAAATATTTATTAAATAGTCTTAAAAAAAAATAAATAAATTTACTTTTATTTAACTTTCATATATATATATCAATAACATTATACATATAAACTTTAAATTTTAATATTCTTTTAATATAAAAAATAATATAAAAAATCTATAAAATTTACATATATAATTTCTTTTCATTTCTTATTATTTAAAAAGTATTAAGTTGTTCTATTTCCAACAAAGCCGCGATAGCTCAGCTGGCAGAGCGTCAGACTGAAGATCTGAAGGTCGCTGGTTCAACCCCGGCTCGCGGCAAACAAAAATTTTTTTTAAATATTTTATTTTAATTTTTTAAAATATTTATGATAAATTAAAAATTATTATTATTAAATAATAATATTACTATACTTTATTTAAAAATTATTGTTGTATAAAAATAATATATTTTAAATATTTATATTATAATTTCATAAAATAAGTCAAAGTAAAATACATAAAGTAACTAAAGAAAATAAAATAAAAATGTCTCTAATAGAAAAAGAAATTGAACAAAGTTCAAATTTTGACTTAAATGATTTTAATTTAAAATGTGATAAACATTCAAATAATTATATTTGTTATTATTGTAAACATTGTCAAAAAAATATTTGTGAAAATTGCGTTGAGCATTTATCTCATGAAATTATTCCCTTTTCTAAAATAGGATTAAATGAAGATGAATATAATAAAATAGAAAATATATTAAAAGAAATAGAAAATAAATTAGAATCTTTAAATAAAATAATGAACGATATTAAAGAGTATTTTAATAAAATGAAAAATATTGAACAAAATAAAATGATATATGAAAATGATATAAATAATAATTATAAAGAGTTTATTATCAATTATTTACAATTAATAAAGAATAAATTAGAAATAAATGAAATACAATTAAATGAATTAATCTCTGATAAAAAGGAAATGTATAAAGATAATTATATTCAGTGTATTTATGAAATTAAAAGACAAAAAAAAGACAAATATGATTATTTAAATAATCCTATTCAAATATTAAATTCTTATGAAGAAATAAAAAGAGAAAATCCAAAAAAGTTTTTGGAAGGTTTTTATGAAAATGAGGAAGATGTAAAAGTTTATAGTGAATTATATATAAATAATGAACCAATTGATTTTTGTTATAAATATAAATTCCCAAAAGAAGGAAAATATAATATATTAATAGTTTTTAAAAAACCGATAACAAATACTAATTTAATGTTTAAAGATTGTAAAAAATTATTATCTATAAATTTATCTAATTTTAAAGCAAATAATATTACAACGATGAGTAATATGTTTAATAATTGTTCTTCATTAACTACATTAAATTTATCAAATTTTAATATTGATAATGTTATTGATATGAGTGAAATGTTTTCTTATTGTTCTTCTTTAACATCTTTAAATTTATCTAATTTAAATGGTAGTAAAGTTAAGGAAATGAGAGGAATGTTTTCCCATTGTTCTTCCTTAAATTCATTAAATTTATATAATTTTAACTGTAATAATGTTATTAATACCAGTTATATGTTTTTTAGTTGTTCTTCTTTAAATGATTTAAATTTATCTACTTTTAATACAATTAATATAAGAGATATGGAAGGTATGTTTTCAAATTGTGCATCATTAGTAAATATAAATTTATCAAATTTTAATACTACTAATGTTAAAGATATGGATAGTATGTTTTCAGGTTGTTCTAAATTAATCTCTTTAAATTTATCAAATTTTAAAACAAATAATTTAACTAAAATGAGTAAAATATTTTCTAATTGTTCTTCTTTAACTTCTTTAAGTTTATTTAATTTAATTCATAATAACATAAAAGATATGAATAGAATTTTTTCTAACTGTTCTTCTTTAACTTCTTTAGATTTATCTAATTTCAATACTAATAAAGTAAAAGATATGAATGGAATGTTTTATCATTGTTCATCTTTAGAATCTTTAAATTTATCTAATTTAAATACTGAAAATGTTAATAATATGAGTTATATGTTTTATTATTGTTCTTCTTTAACTTCTTTAAATTTATCTAATTTTAATACTAATAAAGTTAAAGATATGAGTGGAATGTTTTGTCATTGTTCTTCTTTAACTTCTTTGGATTTATCTAATTTTAATACAAATAAAGTTACAAATATGAGTTATATGTTTTATTATTGTTCTTCTTTAAATTCTTTAGATTTATTTAATTTTAATATTAATAATACTAAAGATTTGACTTTTATGTTTTTTTTTTTAAAAAAAGATTGTAAAATTAAAACAAAAAATAAAAATATTTTAAATGAATTGGAAAAATAAATATGTTTAATTATAATATTATTAATTTATCTTATCATATAAATGTTATTTAAAAAATATAATAAACTTTAATATTAAAAAAAAAAAAATATTTTTCTCTTAAATTTAAGAAACAATTAAAAACAATTAATTATAAGGAATATTGTTCTTATTAGATAATATTAATTATTTTTATTATTTAAATATTTAAAAATGGATTAAAAATGAAATAAATAATTTTGGAAATTAAGTTTCAATATTGAACTTTTTATTTTTTTATTTAAAAAAAAGAAAAAAATTATTTAATTATTTTTATATAATTATTAAAATTTCTTATTTCTCTAAACCATATTTCATTTTTTATTATATAGGTAATTAAAAAAAATTTTTTATTTAATGCTTTAAAAAAATTGATAATTACTTGAAACTGAAATTAATATCTAAATTAATCAAAAATATTTCCTAATCTATTTTCATTTAAATTGTCAATTTTTCTAAATTTTTTTATTTAATATTTTGAACAAATCAATAAAAAATATTAATTTTAAATTTAAAAAAATACTTTTTAATGGATACTGGAATAAATGAAAAACTATTAGAAAATATAAATGAATTTCATTCAATAAACCATTTATTTGAAAATGCAAATTATAATAAGAATACTTTTTTTGGTTCTTTTTTAGATATAAAAAAAGATCAAATAAATCAATATGAAAAAAATCCTTTTTTTAGTGAAATGCCAAAACCTAACAATTATAAAAATAATGAAGATGAATCAAAAAGTTTTTTTGGTGCTTTTATGCATTTAGGAAATAAAATGGTAATGTCAATTCCTCCTTTAAATTTAAAAAAAAATGATAATAATTTTAATGAAGAATATGAAAAATATTTAAAAAAATTTCCTGAAGAAATAATAGATTATGCTTTTAATGATAAAATAAATTTAAATGATGAAAAAAATAAAAAAAATGGTGATTTTGTTAATTTTAAATTTCCGGCTGCTTATGAAAATAATAAATTAAATGCAGATTATATTTATTCAATTGAAAAACAGAAATCACAATTAGATAAAAGAGATGAAAATTATTATAAATCAAATTTATTAAATGAAAATTGTTTGTTAAATATTTATAAAACAATAAATTATGATTTAGATTTACAAAAAGATTATTCAAATTTATTTTTTAATTTGCCAAATCCAATAGATAAAAATATTTTCTACGATGATTTAATTTATTTAATTCAAGGAATTCCTTCTAATTCTTTTATCATAGGAAAAAAGTTCCCATTTAAATTTGAATTAAATCATGAAATTAATTTTTTAAATAATATTAGATTTATTGGAACTTTACCAAATTTAACAAAAAATATTTTAACTTTTTTTATTGATTTTGGCTCAAAAATGAATTTAATTCAATATTTACTTAGAAATTTTTTGTTTAAAATGAATGGATTTATTAATAATATTCCTTTTATTTTCAAAAAATATTACCAAAATGTAAATGAAATTATGATTAAATTAAACGAAAAAATTATTTACTTTAAAAAATTATTAAAATCAAATAAAATGACTTTAATTCAATTATATAATAAATTATGTTATATTTATCCTATATTAAATATTTTCTATAATCTTTTTAATTTAAATAATCCAAAAAATTTTGAATTTCAATATGATTTAAAAACTTATTTTACTTTTTATTCAAATATGAATTTATATCAAAAATCTCATTTATTAATAAATTCATTAATAAAAATATATTATTCTTTTTATTCAAAAGATAAAGTTTTTACATTAATAAAAAATTTATTATTAACTTCATTACATTCATATTTATTTTTTATTCTTTATTTATTATTTACAGGAGAAGTTCTAGATATTCAAAATGAATATTTTATTTTAAAAAGTAATAATAATATAGGCCTTGATAGTAATAAAGTTCCTATTTTTTTAAATTCTTTCAAAAATTATTTATTAAATAATACAATTTTAATTAATCAAATTAAAATATTTGATGATAATTATTACTCTGTTTTAACTTATCAATTAAATGAAATGTTAGATTATTTGAATAAAATTAATATTACAAATGTTACTTCTGATGTTTTAGATAATTTTATTATTTTTAAAGATAAGATTTTTAATAAAAAAATTGAATTAATGTTTGGAGTAAATGAAAAAATTATAAATTTAATTGAATTTGAAGAAAATGAAGAAAAATTAAAAAGATTAAAAAGAATAAAAGAGATGAAAAATATATTTTTAGAAGGTGAAAAAGAAGAAATAAAAAGAAAAGAATTAATTAAAAAGAAAAAACAAAAATATTTAGAAGATATTCAAGAACAAATATTAAATAAAAAAAGAAGAATTGAAAATGAAATTTTGAAAATTAAAAATGAAAATATTGCAAGGAGAGAATTAGAAAAAGAAAAAGAAGCTTATAAAAATGAAATATTGAAAGTTTTAAAATTGAAATATCAACAAATTAAAGAAAGTACAAAAGAAATAGAAATTTTTGGAAATGAAAAAAATAAATGGAAAATTGAAAGAGAAAAATTAAATGAAAAAAGAAATCAACTTTATTATAATATGTATAATAATGAAGGATTTAATTTTATTTTTCCTATTATTAATTATGGTTTTTATAATATAAATAAGAATTATCATATTCCAATTAAAAAAGAAGATGAAATAAAAAATATAATTAAAGATGATAATATTGAAATGAGAGATAATAAAGATAATATAAACATAAATGATATTAATATTGAAATGGAAAATTCTGAAGATAAAAATGAAAAAGAAGAAAAGAAAATGGATTCAATGCAAAAAATTTCAGAAAATGAAATAAATATAGACATGAAAGATATTAATGAAGTTGAAAATAGTAATAATAATAAAAATAATAATATAAAAGAAGAAAATATAGAATTAAACAAAACACAAATTGAAAATAAAAATAAATATTTTAAAGATAATAAAGATTTTATAATATACAATATAATATATTCAAATATTGTAAATCCAATAATTGAAACTGCAATAGATATTGGAAATAAACAATTAAATGAATCTGAAAGTAAAAAACTACGTATTATAAATTATACAAGTCATGCAAAAACTTCAAAAGAAGTAGATTTAGAAGTAACAGAAATTTTAGATAAAATTCATATTTTATTAAATGATAACTCAAATAATCAAGCAAATTTAAATAAAATAGAAATCCCTATTCAAATTATTTTTCAAGAATTTTTTTATGATATTATTATTAGACAATATAAAATCACTAATCATTCTTATGTTTTAATGTTGAAAAATAAATTTTTTTTAAATAAATATTTTAATTTCTTACATGATATTTTATTATGTTATAGTGGGGATTTAATTTTAAGATTTGTAGAATCTGTTTTTGATTTCAGAACTTTGTCTTTTAAATCTAATTCAACTATTTTTTTAACAAATCAATTAAAAAGTGAAATTGAAAAAAAATATTTTTATGATTTTTCTTATAAAAAAATTATAGATTCTTTTAATCTTAATAAATTATCTAAATTAAATTTAAATTTTTCTTTATCTAATTTGGAATTAAGTTTTCAAATTATTTTTAATATTTTGCCTCCTGTTGATATGGTAATAAATAATTCAAATATTCCAATTTATGATTTAATTTTTAAAAAGTTATTAAAACATATGTTATATAATCAAGTTTGTTCTATTATTTATTCTGTAATTAAAAATGTGAGAAACAAAGAAATAAATGAAAATAAACTTTTTTTAAAAATTACTCAAATTTTTAATCTTAGTTATAAATATGTAAAGGCAATTCAAACTTTTATTTATAATGAAATAATTGATTCAAATTGGAAAAAAATGATGTATAAAATTAATAATTCTGTTGATATATTTGAAATTATTAAAGTACATAATAAAACAATTAAAAAAATTAAAAATATTATTTGTGATCATCCTTTTATTCCTCTTGTTGATAAGTTATATATGGATATTTCTGTTTTTTATTTAAAAGCTATTGTTTTAGATTATTTTGATTTCAAAAATGTGAAAGAAGATAAAATATTTTTAGATAATTTAAAAAATATCCAAAAAAAAATAGAAGAAATTAAAAAATATATTCAAGAAGAATATGTAATAGGAGATTTTTATAATTTAAAACAATATTTATAAGTATAATATTTATATATTTTAATTAAAAAATGTATTATAATTAAATTATCAATATTATTTATTCTTAATTTCTACATTTAAAGTTGTTTTAAAAAATTTTCTTTGATGTGATTTTAAAATTGCTTTTTGACAATTTTCACAAATCATATTTTTAATAATATTACATTTCATATCAAAAATAGTTTCAAATATAGTAATAACGTCATAAGGGCTTCTATGCATAAAATAATTTTCAGCTCCAGAACTTAAAATTAAGTTTTTTCCTTTTAAAATTTCATTAAATAATATAAAATTTGAAATAAATAATCCTCTTGATTCATTATCAATGACAAATTTACCATAATTTATTTCAAAAAAAACTGAATTTTTTTCTATTGAACTTAACAATAATTTTTTTTTTGACATAAATGAAAATTTTTCATTTAAATCAATTACTATTATATCACAATTTACTTCTCCTTGCAAAATTCCTTCAAAAATTTTATCATTTAAAGGTTTTACTGCAATAATATCAAAAAATTTAATATAATTATTTGGATTTGTAAATTGAAAAATATCCTTTTGTTCATTTAATTCTAAAGTTAATCTTTTTAAAATTTTTATTTTCGACCAATTTATTAGTTTTGAATTTTCACCATTTAAAAATTTTATTGAATATTGTGGATATATTTTTTCTATTTCTTCAATTTTTAAAAAATCTAAATTTGGAATTTCTTCATTTTTAATTATTCCTTTTTTAATAATTGAAACTGAAATAATACTATATCCATCAATTATAGCACTTATAATTAATTCATATAAATTAATTTTTGAATTTGAGTTTTCAGGAGAATAAATTATATCAAGATCACAATACATTTTAAAAATATAATTTAAAAAATATAATTTAAATCAATTATATAATTTAAAAAAAATGTAAAATTAAAAAATTTGAAGAATATTATTAATATTTATTAAATTCAAAAAAAAAGAAATAAAAGTTTCTCATAATATTTTTAAATAATAATATAAATCAAGGTTCATTACTGTCAAGTTTTGGTTTAATTAATATAAAAATTAAGACTGCAGCTACAATAATAATAATTAGATAAATCATAATAATCCAAGTAAAAGTTGTAGCTTTTAATATACAATAACCATCTTTAAGTTTATAAGGATGAATACATTCAGAACATATAGTTTTATTATTATTATCTATAGAACAAGTATTACAATAATCGATATCATTACAGTAATGTTCACATGATTTTCCATTTGAAGATAAATTATAATTGGTTAGACATTGTATACAAGTTGAATTATCATTATTATAAATATAACAGTTATCAATTTCTTTTAAATATCTTAATATCTTTTCATTTTCATTTAGGAAGTTTATTGATGATATTAATGAGAGAAAAAAAGGGAAAATTGATATTTTCATTTTTTTAATTTTTATATTTTTATATAAAATAATAAAAAATTGATTATTAATTTTTTGATTTTTTTTTTTTTAATTTTATGGAGTCTGATTTTCTCAATAAAAAAAGATTTAATGAAAAGGATATTATTAATAAAGAAAATATAAATGAAAAAAATAATACATTAAATGAAAAAGATGATATTGATTTTATTATTAATTCTGCTTTTGAGGATTTTTTAAAAGGTAATAATGAAAAATTTAAAATAAAATATGAAATTTTAGAAAAAAATTATAATTCATCTTTAAATAAAATATAAAAAGCTAATTACAAAAAATTTTATAAGAATTAATTATTTTTACATTTAAATTTACAATTCAAAAACCACCTAAATTATAAAATATAATGATAATTATTATTCTTTAAATTAAATTATTTGTTCAGTTAAATCCCAAACATTAGTAATTAAATTAATAAAATAATTATCATCTTTAATACCAAAAGAAATCTGATTATAAAAATTAATAAAATCTTCATAAGTAAAACTTAATTTATTAGAATGAAAAATAATATTTAAATAATTTTTATAAATGTCTAAATTATCACAAAATTCATTATATTCTTCTTTTTCAGTTTTATTTCTTAATAAAACTTCAGGATGATTTTTTGCATTATATCTTCCTTTAATTTCCATAATATCAATTTGATTAAACATATTTTTATTGAATTTATCAAAAACTCTTTTTATTAAATTTCCTCTTAAAAAACTCATATTTCCAATTAAATATTTAAAGAATTGTTTATATAAAATTTTTTTTGAATTACCACTTAAAAAAAAAGAAAAAATACCATATAATTGGTTTTGAGATAAATTTATTTTATAATTTTGACATATTGATTCAAAAGACTGAAAATCAATTTCACCAGTATAATCAATATCATACATTATAACAATTTTTTGAAAATTAAATATTGCTTTTGGTCCCCTTAAGACTAAAATATTTCTAAAATTATTTAAATATTCTAATGGATTATTTTTATTTAAAATATGGTAATTTGAAATGTTATTATAGATATTATTTAAACTGTTATTTTGAAGATAATTATAATTGTTTTTATAATTTAAATAAGAATTTTGCGATAAAATTTGATTATCTGAATTTGATTTTTCATTGTTAATAATTATTGGATTATTATTTATACCATTTCTAATTATTGAAAGATTTTTTGAAAATAAATCTTTTTTAAATTGAATTGTATTATTTTTAGAATCATGATTAAAATTTGACTTTATATTTTTGTCAAGATTTAACTTAGTAAAAATATTTTTATGTGATTTTGATAAAATATTATTATTACCAAGTTTATTATCATAAATAATATTATTTTGATTACTTTTAAAATTATTATAATAATATTTATTATTATATTTATTATCAAATCTATAATTATTTTGATTCTTATTATTTTCATAAAATATTTGTGGCTTATAATTAACATCTAAAAAATTATTTAAATTATCCTTTAAACTTGAATTATTATTATTATATGGAAAATAAACATCCCAAACTCCTTTAATCATATTTTCAAAATATTCTTCATTATCAATACTAGAACTAATTCCTGTGTAATATTCAATAAAATCTTTAAAATTAATTTGAGAATATCTCTTTTTTAAACTTAAAAAAATATCTAAAGTATAAGAAAACTCAAAAAAAATTTCATTTTCATTTTTTCTTCCTAAAATAACTTCTGGATGTTTTTTACTATTATAAATGCTTTTTAAATAAACTGTATTAACCCATTCTTCATTTTTAATATTTATTTTATAAAATTGTGAACTTATTAAATTTTTTCTTTTCTCATTTAAATTTCCTCTTATTAATCTTAAAATTTCATTTGTTGAAACAGAATTTAAATCACATAAATCTAAAAGTGAAAAAAAATCCCTTATTAATTCTTCATTTAAAATTATATTTGATTCAATAAAACTATGATTTAAATCTTTTAATTTAATTGTTTCTTTTAAACTATCTTCTTTTCCTTTTAATTTCATTGCAAAAGTATAATATTTTAATCCATTATTTACATTTATTTTTTCTTTTATTTTTTTTAATAAAAGTTGGAAATATTTTTTTATTTGGGATGAATATTTTTTTTCAGAAAAACTTTTTTTCAATGTATAATAATTATTTTCTTCTTGTTCATTATTATCTTTTTCAATATTATCATTAACACCAAAAATATTTTTTAAATTAATTGAATTATTATTCATTGAACTTCTTCTTTTTTGTTTTCTATATTTTTTATCAATTAAATTATTGTTAGTTTTATTATTATTCATATTATTATAATAATCAGGTTTAATTGGTTGGAAAATTTCTTTTTCATAAATATATTTAGTGAAATTATTATAATCAATAAATCCAGTTTGATATTTATCATAACAATCAAAAATATTATTAAAATCTTCTTCAGTAAAACCAATTAAACCTAATTTTATAAAAATATTTGGCCATTTTTCTTTTGTTATTAAACCTGAACCTTCTTCATCAAAAAATTTAAAAGTATTTTTTAATAAAGTCATTTCAGATGTTTGTCTCTGTGCTTTTAAAGATAATTTTACTTTTAATTCATATTCAAAAATTCTTTTTAATTCATCATGAAAAATTGACATAAATATTAATTTATATTAACCAAAAAAATTAAATAAAATATAGAAAATATTATTTAATAACATTAACAACAAGATTAATTAATTCATCTACATTATTTTTATTGAAACAATTTTTTTCTTTAATAAAATTTTCAATAACTTGATTTATAACTTTAGGATTTTCTTTAATTTTTTCAACAAATAAATCATTAATAAATAATTTTCCCATTCCTTCAATATAATCACACCATTCTCCTTTTTCCATATGATGACAATATTCAATATTATTATTATTTAAATCTTTAGTAAAAATATTATAAGTTTTCTCAGCACAAATTTTAATTGATTTTTTTTCTAAAACATCTCCATCATAATCACCTAAATAACTTATTAAAAAAGAATAATATTTTCCTTCTAAAGAAGGTATATTTTTAATTATATTAAAAAATAAACATAAAAAACATGCTCCACAATTATTAAATGATTCTATTATATTTTTATGAGTATATATTGATATTTTTGTTAAAATATCTGGAAGGAAAATTGCAATTTTTTTTGATTTTAAATTTGATTCTTTTGTAAACAATTTTACTAAACTAAATTGTTTATTTGTTATTACTGATTTAAATTCTTCATCTGTGCATTTTTTTAATAAGTAATTAAACATATTATCTATTGAAATAAAATTATCAGAATATAAATTCTTAAGTACATTTTCTACTGAATATGATTCCATTATAATAAAAAGAAATTAAAAAAATCAATTAATTAACTTTAATAAACATATTATGAAAAAAAAAATAAAAATAACTTTAAAAGAATCTTCAAAAAAAATATAACAATAAATTTATTATTACATTTTATTATATTTTAAGCTAAACTAGCTTCTAACATTGGATGAACAAAAGGTTCAAATTCATAATATAAAGTAAATTTTTCAGCTGTAATTCCTAATTCTTTAAATGTTCTACAAATTACATTATCTAAATATTTTTTTTCTTGTCCTTCTAAAATATATAATCTTAAATTTCCACAAGAAAATTTATGTTTTGCTTGAATAATTTCTTTAATTTTATTAAAAGAAAAATCAATAGGAACACTCCCTTCAATTATATCACTTGCTCTAGAATTTAAATTTCTTGCCATAAAATTTAAAGTTGGAACTTGTTTTAATTTTTCAAAATCTAATTGAGGATATTTATAATTATAAACTGCTACTTTCTTCTTCTTTTTTTTTCCTGTCCCTTTTCTTGATTTCATTTAAGTTATTTTTTATATTTTTTTATTAATTTTTTATTTAAATATTATTTCAATTTTAATGGCAAATTTAAATTATTTTCAAAGGAAATTTCTTCAAAATTATGTTTTACCTAAAAATATGCTTAGTGAAGTAGGAAAAAAATATGATTTAAACAATGAAAATATTTTTTTAAAAAATTCACAATACACAAAAAATAATAATTCTTATAGAAATGGAAATTATTCTCAAAATGAATCTAAAAAAAAAATAAGAAATAAAAGTAATAGTTCAAATAGTAATATTTCAAATTCTAATACTTCTCATTATAAATTAAAAGGAAGTCCAATTCCAAATAATAAAAAAAATAGTAAAAATGACATTTATAAAAGTTATTTAAATAGTTATACTAAAAATAATTTATATCAAGATTCTTCTAAAAAAGAAAAGAATAAAATTTCATCTGAAGGAAGAAGAAAATCAAATAAATCAAATATAGCATCATCAATTCCAAAAAGAAAAGATTCAAATAATTTTAAAAACAATAATAATTCAAATAATTTAGTAACCAATAAAAAAAGAGATAATTTTATATATAAAAGTGATATATATACACAAGAATCTAAAATTGTAAAAGAATCAAGTTTACCTCAAATAAATCCTCATAAAAGACCTCCTTCATCATCAAATAAAAAATTAAATAACATAATTCAAAAAGAAAATGAATCTAATAATTCAAATTATAATAATATTAATAATACATTAAATAATGATAATAATATTAATAATAGGATTAATAATATCTTAAATAATGATAATCATAATACAAATAATAATATAAATACAACTTTATCAACTCAAGAAAAGAATTATAGAATATCAAATAGTGATTTTTCAATGGTAAACAAAATAGTAAATTCTTTAATTGGATTACAAAATATAGGTAATACATGTTTTATGAATACTTGTCTTCAAAATTTAATTCATTGTAAACCATTAATAGAAGGATTAATAAATATTAAAGAAAAAGTAAGAAAAAAAAGAATATCAAATTCCTTTTTAAATTTATGTATAAATATATCAAATTCAAATAGATCATTTTCACCAAATGAATTTAGAAATACTTTTACTTCAAAACATATTCAATATGCAAATTATGGTCAACATGATACGGTAGAATTATTAAGAACTTTATTAGATGATATAAGTAAAGAGTTAAATACTAATGAAATAATACCAAAATATAAAGAATTAGAAACAAACGGAAAAAATAAAAAACAACAAAATGATGAATATCATGAATGGTATTTAAGTAGAGAAAATAGTATAATAACTTCTATTTTTTATGCTCAAATTATTAATACTTTTACTTGTGAATGTGGATATGAAAGTTATTCTTTTGAAAAAATATTAGATATTCCTTTATTATTACCTAATAATAGAAGTTCAAATAATTTAAATTTAGAAAATTTATTGAATAAATATTTTCAAGGAGAAAAATTTAAATGGTCTTCGAAATGTGAAAAATGTGGAAAAAAAGATTTATATCATCAAAAAAAAATTTTATTTGCTAAATTACCGAAAATATTAGTTTTTTCTATTCAAAGATATAATTTTTTATCTTTTGGAAAAAGTAATAAAAGTGTTGAATTTTATGATGAAATTGATTTAAAGGATTTTATAGATAAAGAATTAGTATTAAATGGAAATACTGAATATAAATTATTTGGTATTTCTAATCATTCTGGAACTTTAGATTTTGGTCATTATTATTCTTATACAATAGTTAATGATAATTGGTATGAATTTAATGATTCTTTGGTTTATAAAAAAAATTTTTCTTTTAATAGTACAAATGTTTATGCTTTATTTTATGAACAAATTTAAAAATAATTTTTTTATATTCAAATTGTAAATTATTTTTAAAAAATTTGTTAAATAAAATTAAAATAATATTAATTAAATAATTAATTTATTTAAAATGTTAGAACAATTTTATGAACAAATATTTAAAACACAAGATATTTTTCATTATTTTTTATTATTTATAATATCAACAAATTTTCTTTTAATATTTTCTCTTCTTCTCCAAATAAAAAAAGGAACAAAATTAAAATCAATGTTTAACTTAAAAAAATTAGAATTAGATATATCTAAAGTTAAATCAGTATTATTAATTATAGCACATCCAGATGATGAAATAATGTTTTACACACCAACAATTAAAACATTATTAAATTATAATATAAAATTAAAAATATTATGTTTGTCAAATGGAAATTATGATAAAATAGGTTATATAAGAACAGAAGAATTTAAACAAGTTTCTAAATTTTTAAAATTAGAAGATAATGAATTAATTGATATTCCAGAATTACAAGATAATATAAAACAATTTTGGGATGAAAAAATTGTTTCAGAAAAAATTTCTGATTTTTTAAAAAAAAATAATGACATTGAAACTATTATTACTTTTGATGAATTTGGAATTACTAAACATCCAAATCATATTTCATGTTATAATGGATTAGCTTATTATTTAAAAAATAATAGAGAAGAAGTTAAAAATAAAGGAATTAATATATTTTTATTAGATTCTTTTAATCCATTAATTCAATATACTTGTTTTATTCCTTTTTTAGCTTTTTATTTTAGAGAATTTGGGTATTGTACTTATAATTTTTTTACTTCTTATAATATTATGAAAATTTATAACAGTCAATTTAATTGGAGAAGAAAATTACATGTTATTTTTAGTTCTTATTCTTATTGTAATTCTTTTATTAAAGTTGAATTAAAACAAAAATAAAAATAAATATATATAAATAAATTTTTTTGGCAATTTCTAATCAAATTTTTAATTATTGAATCATCGTTATTTTTAAATAAATATAATTTAAAAAATGAAAACAAAAAATGAAATTTCTCAAAAATATCCTTTTAATTTAAAAGAAAAAAAGAAAAGTAATTCTATTTCAGGAAATAATGATTTAAAAAAAAATGAAATTGGAATTTATGATGATATAGAAAAAAAAAATATAAAAATATTGGATATAAAAAAGCAATTAAATAGAATAAAATCAGCAGCTATTAAAGAATGTATTTATTCAAATCATTCAATTCCTTCACAATGGAAAACTAAATTGGATTATCAAAATACTGTTTTTAAAATATTTTCAAAAGATAAAAATTTTTTAACTTATGTTGGAAAAGGAAATTCAAGTAATTATAATTATAATGATAATGATTTTGATTTTAAAAATAATATTAATACTGAAAATAATATTCAAGAAATTAATGAATTTTATGAAACAAAAAGTACAATGTATAAAACTGATAATTCTTTTTTTAATAAAAGTAAGAATAATGAAAATGAAAATATTATTTTTCCTAAAAAAATATTATATAAAAAAAAAATATTATTACCTGAAGAAAAAGACAATATAAATAATAAATTTATTCTTTCAGAGCAAAGAAGAAAATTTTATTCTTATACAGATAAAGAAATTTTATCAATATTAGAAGATTATAGGAATTCTTTTCCTTTAAAAGAAAAAATGGATTCTTTAATTTTGTCAAATAAAGAAAATGAAAAATTGAAAAAAGAAAAATTTTCAAAAACTTATTCAAATAATTTATTTAATAATAATACAAACAATAATAATATTAATATCCATCAAAATAATACTTTTGAAAATGTTTATAAAATGATAAAAACAAAAAGATTACAAGCTTTTAGACAAAATATATTTAATAAAATAATTCCTGAAAATTTTAAATCTCAATCAACAAGGAATAAAAAAACTAAAAAATTCATTAAAATTGAACAAAATGAATTTGGTCCTTTTTTAAATTCAAATTCAGAATCTTTTAATAAAAAAATAGAAATAAAGAATCCAATAATAAATAAATATTTAGAAAAAATCAATTTTTATGGTCCTTATTATTCTTATTGTCCTCCTTGTAGAAATAAAAATATGGAATTTTATAAAAAAATGAATCAAGAAAAAGCTATTGAATTACTTCAATTTATTAGAAAAAATAAAGATAAGAAAGAAATTAATTTAGATAAAATAAAAAATAAATTACATAATAAAATACAAAATAGGAAAAGTAGACAACCTAAAAATTTTTTTAATTCTTATTCTAATGATTTTAGTAATTATGACAATGGTAAATCCAATACTTTTATTTCTAATAATTCCAGAAATAAAGAATTAATGTTGATATAAATATTATATTTTTTCTTAATTCTTTATTCAAAATATTTTAGTATAAAAATAAATAATTATTATATAATATTTTTGAAAAATATTTTCTTTATTGCTAAAAAATTTATTAAAAATCAATTTTTTATTTAATGATAATATTATATAAAAAAAATTTTGAATAGAAATCTTCATTTTCAATTTGAATACATTTATCTTAAAATATTTATAAATAGTTTAAATAAAAGTTTCTTTAATAAAATAAAATATAAAAGTTTTATATATAATAAAATAAAAGGATGAAGAATGTTGTTTATAAAAGATATAAAAATATTATTCCAATAATATACTTTCAAGAATAAAATATATAATACTCATATACTTTTTATAAAAAATTATATTACCAGAAATAGTGAAAATGATGTTTTACATTTTTTTTTATTTTTAGGATAAAATTCATGTTAGAATTATCAATAATAATTTAATTTTATTAAGATTGAAAAAAGAAAAGAATTTATTATATTTTTAAAATTAATAATGAAGAATTATGTTCAAAATGTTTATTAAAAAATAAGATACTATAAATTATTATTTATTTTTATTTAAAAAGACATTTTATTTGACAATTATTTTACTAAGTTATTTTAGCTTATTTTATTTTATTTTATCATATGAAGAGGATATTCTTTCAATCTAAAAATCTGCTTTAATAATTATATATTTTTATATTTTATTATTTTTTTTTTATTATAATTTTATTATTTAATTTTAAATATAAATTAATTAATAAAAAATTAATTATCATTGTATTGAACATTGAAGTGACTGAAGTTCAAATAGAGAAATAAATTATATTATTTCTAAAAATCTAATAAATTAATTATGAAAAATCTATTGTTCTATGATTTGTATATCTAAAGCTATTTTTCATATGTTATTTTTTTTCTTGAATA
This sequence comes from Isotricha sp. YL-2021b, assembly GCA_023805745.1. Classification (NCBI taxonomy): domain Eukaryota; phylum Ciliophora; class Litostomatea; order Vestibuliferida; family Isotrichidae; genus Isotricha; species Isotricha sp. YL-2021b. The sequence continues at coordinate 53,395 of JAJJKW010001569.1, forward strand.
TTTTGTAAATATATTTAAATATTAATTTAAAAGAAATTTCTAATGATGTTAACAATTAATAATTAAAAAATTAAAAATTGCTACATTTGAAAAATTATTTTTTTTAAATAAAATAATAATTAAAATTAAATTGTATTTAAAACAAAATAGTAACAAAAATCCTATTGAAAACATAATACATAACTAGAATAATAGATAATATATTATCTTATTTTTAACCTAATTTTAAATATTATTATAAAAAAAAATGGATATATCAAAAAATTCATTATCAATTTTTAATATAATAAGACATTCATCTTTTATTAAAAATTCTACAATAACCTCAAGAAAAATAATAACTAAATTACAAAATCAAAATAATGATTTTGAAAATTTGGCTCAAAAAATTAATTTACTTCAAAGTTTAGTCATAAAAAAAGGAAATAATATAAAACCAGAAATTTCAAAAATTTTGTTTTATTTGGCCTCTGGAAATAACGATAATTCAATAAAAAATTCTTTTTATTCATCCAAATTATTTATTGATTTAATTCATACTTTTAATATTTCTTTTCCAGAATATTATGAAGATTTAATTGTATTTATTCATAAAATTATTTCTGATAAATTAATTGCTCAATATTTATCAAAAAAAGAAAATTTATTTGGTAAATTTTTATTATTTTTTAACAACCCAAAAATTTCAAAAAACGCAATTCAAATATCAGAAATTTTATTAGTTAATAAAGTGGTTTCTTTAAATAAAATTTTTAGCGTTATTAACTCAATTTATAACACAATGATTAAAAAAAATCAATTAGATTTACTTTGTCGAGTTTTTGGAATTTTATTATATGATAATAATAAAATTGATATTAAGGATTTAATTAGAAAAAAAGAAGATTTAAAAAAAATCCCTCTTTCAAAACAAATTATTGAAAATCAAAGTATTTCAATTAATATGAATAATTTTTTAGAAAATCTTGTTCAAAAATTAAAATTTAGTTTTGAAGATGTTGCAAATGCTAATCAAGACAATCCAAATTATTTAAGAATTAATTTATTTACAGAACAAAACTATAACAATAAAAAAACAGAAATTTTAATTGCTCCTCAAAATTTTAATGACAAATTAACTATTAATGGTAAAATTTTAAGTAAAAAAGAAATTTTATCTCTATTATATTTAAATATCTTTGAAAACTTTAATCCTTCTTATAAAAATATTCCAAAAAATGAAAATAATGTTTATAATTCTTATATTTTAATTACAAAAAATTGTTCTCAAATGAACAATAATTTCAAAATAAAAGATAATAGGAAGCAATTTATTAATATTTATAAAAATTCATCTTTCCAAGTACAAATGCTATTCACTTTATCAACTTTGTTATCAAGAGAAAGAAAAATTGAAATTCAAGATAAATTAAATAATTTAAATATTATGAATTATCTTTCTCCTTATTTAAATTATATTGAATGGGGAAATATTTTTAATCCAAATAATAATAGACCAATATTTAATAATAATAATAATAATCAAAATGTTAATGTTAAAAATTATCATGGACAAGGTTGTTGTTGTGATTGTGATTGTAATTTAAAAATTCAATTTTTAAGATTAATTTATTCTTTTTGTTCAAGGGATAAAAATAATTTCGAAAATAAATTAAATTTATTCTCTGAAAAGGATATCTTTGGTTTTTTAAATGAGGGTTTCATGGATTTAATCAAAGATTTCCTAAAAGAAAAATTATTTTTTTATCAAAATAAAAATAATAAAAAAAACAATTCATGTAATAATTTATTTTATAGTATAATAAACAAATTAAAAATCGAAAAAATGGAAGAAATAAATATAGAAAAAACTTTAATTTTTTTAACAGATCCAAAATTATTTAATCAAAAAATTTGTTATTATAATAAATTTGAAAATGAAATAGGATTATTACAAAAATTAATATTTAAATATATTCAAGAATGTTATTTTTCAACAGCAAAAATATGGTTATTAACAATTTTTGAAACAATTTTGAAAGGAAATAATACTTTTTATCAGTCTTATTTAGCTTCTTCAGGTTTATTTCCTTGTTTACTTTATGATATTATTTATCCAAAAAATGAACAAAGTAAAATTATTAAATCAAGTTTTGATTTATTAAGTGAATTAATTCAATTTAATAAAGGTAATTTTTATATTTTAGATTATTTTCTTTTTGATGAAAGAGAATTAAATATTTTTTATGATAGAATGATTAATGATAAATATATTTTTTCAAGTGTTAATTTTTTAAGAAGTGTCATTTTATCCAATTATTTTTTCGATAAAAATGATAAAAAAAATAAGTTTAAAGAAAATGAATTTTTCACAGAAAAAAATAAAATATGTAATTTGGTTAAAAGAAAATATGAAAGTATATTCTTTTCTTTTATTTCAAAAATTCAAATTAAAGATATTAATCAACAAAATTTAAATATAATTAACTTAATTTTATTATTTTTTGTGATAGAATATTTGAATGAAAATATTGTTGAATTTTTTAAAGGTATAAGAATAAAATACAAAGGACAAATAAAAGAAATTTTTCAAAATTTTATAATTATAATGAAAATATGGAAAGATTATTATAATTTTAGAACAAAAGAATGTTTATTATTACAAAACACAACAAATATTCCTTATAATATATTTCAAAAAATAACAGATTTATTATTAAAAGAAAATGAAAATGAAATTTGTTCTTTATATTATAAATATTAAAAATTAAATAAGTATCTTATTAAATTAATTTAATATAAATAATAAAAAGATTTTTTTAAATTTTTAGAATAAGTAATTTTTACAAATAAATTATTTATTATTTTCTTTTGTTAAAAGAGGCATCTCTGGTTTCTGTGATATAAATTCGTGAACAATTTCTATGCTTTCTTCATTTAAATCTAGTTTTGGTTTAGGAATTCTACTAAGAGCAATTAAAATTAAATAAGTTGAAAAACAAATACATAATCCAATTATATTTAAATAACTTCCTAAATTGTTTATAGATAAACCAAATTCTTTATCCAAAGCTTCAAAAAATAAATTTATATTTTTATGTAAAAATTTACAATTTAATGAAGAAAATATTCCTTCTCCTTGAGTTATTGGTTTGAAAAAATCAAATATTGGATTTATTACTTTAAATGAAGCAGTTAAACCTGATTTAATATGATTTAAAAGTTCTATTGATTGGTTATCAATTTCTAATATTTCAGATGAATAATTATTTTTTAAAAAATCATCTATTTCATTTATATAAGAAAAAAGTGAATTATGATATTCTTTTATTAAATCATTAAAATTAGTATAATCTTTACTTGAAATTGTTATTTTTTTGTTTGAATATCTTGAATTGAATAAATCTTGATTCCATTCTGAAATTATAAAACATAATTTATTTTTTTCTGAAGATTCCTTCCTATTATTAACATATATATATTCATATCCTTTTAAACATTTGTCTTTAGAAACAACAAAAATTTCATAAGGTTTAATTTCACTTTCTTCTTTAATATATTTTCCTTTATCCCCATAATTTATATATTTATTAAATTCATTTAAACTTTCTATAAGTTCATTAGAATTTATCAATATATAATTTTTATTAAATTTATTTTTACTAAATTCAATTGATTCAAAATTTTTTTTTTTTAAAAAAATATCATTGTATTTTGTAAATTCTTCATGCTTTTTAAAAAGTTCATCAACTATTTTTATTTTAGAAATATATTCACTGTATTTTTTAGATAAATTACTTAAATCTCCATTTCCTTTATAACAAACATCAATAAAACTTTTATAATTATTTAAATTAAATAAACTTATTTCATTCTTAGTTAATTGAACATTAAGAAAAACATAATTATCATTAATTAAATATGCAAATGAACATAAATAGAAACCAGCAAATAAAATAAACAATGTAGACAAATGTAAAAAAGACCATCCTGCAAATGCAACAAATTTCATTGAATAAAATTGAATAGATAAAAATGAAAAAATTATAATAATGAAACAAAATATTGATATGCAAATAAATAATAATGTTTTAATTAATTGTATATTTTTATTTTCTGTTATCTTTATAAAAAATTCATGATATGAAAATATCTCAATTATCTTTTTCAAATTGTTTACAAACTCTTTTATTGAATCTGTAATATATGATATTGAAGATCCTATTATATCATAAAATTCTTTCAATTTATTTATATTATCAGTTAAATTATTTATACTATTTATACTTGGAATTGATGTTTTTGTTAAATCTAAAAAAATATTTTTCACATCATTTAAAAAAACTGAAGATATCATTTTAGCTTCAATTTTTGGATTAGGATTAGTAAATGAATTTGAGAATATTGTTTCATTTAATTTGAAAATGTTATTTTTAATTTTATTCATTTGTTCATTAAGAGTGGATTTTTTTTCATTTAAATCATCCAGATTATCAATACTTTTTTTTAAAATATTTGTTATAGTAAGATTATAAAATTCATATAATGATATTCCTATCCATCTTGGAAGATATTTTTTATTATCATCTCCATTTAAAAGAGTTATCGACAATTTTGAAATAGAACATTTAGTTGAACTCAAACCTTTTTTAAGATTTATATTATTTGCTAAAAATGAAGTAATTATAATAATAATATAAAGACAATTTGCTATGATTAAATATACAAATGCTCTATTTCCTTTTTTATTATTATCACATAAACAGCATTGAAAAAAAAAACAAGAACAATAATAAAAAAGACCTCCAAAAGTTATTGCTCCTATTACTAAAGGTAAAAATAGAAAAAATAAGTTTTTAAAATATATAATTGAAGTAATTAATTTCATCACTTTTGTTTTTTCTTTAATTTGATTTAATTCCAAAAGAGCTGAAGAATTGAAATTTTCTATTTTATTATTACCCTTATAATTATATTTATAATTATAATCATTCACATAATATTTTTTTATAAAATTTGAAATTTCTTGATCATTACATCCAAATTGTACTTCTTCTAATTTTCTAATTGTAAAAGAAAAATCAGTTTTTGTTATTGAATATATTATTATTGTTATCCCTAATGTTAGTATTAAAATTTTTGGAAAATTCTTATTCATTTATTTTAAATTTTTTTCTAATTGATATTTGCAACAAAAAATAATAGAAAAAAGATTTTTGAATAAATCTATTTTTTTGATTTAATTTATATTTAAAATATAAAAATAATTTATAACTCAGAATTAAAACTTATTTCTTATTAGTTTTGATTATATATATTTTTATGAAATTTAATAAAAAAGTATAAATTAACTCCATATAGAAAACTTTATTGTTTAATATTATGAATAATATTATCAATTTCTCTAAATTTTTCATTTTTACATTTCCTAATTTGTTTAATGAAATAATTACCAGCATATTCATCATTAGGTTTATCTAAAACGAGCATATTTTTCATATAAACAATATCACAAATACCAAAAAATTCAGGCATTCCAGCAGTACTCATAATAATAAAAGCATTCATTAATTTACTTGCATTTTTTCTTAAAATATTAAAAGCTTTAACACACATTTTTTTAAATAATTCTTCTTTTTTATCATTAATATAAACATTTGCCATTTCTGGAGTTAATAAAAATATACTTCTTTCTCTTTTAATTCCAAATTTATATTTAAAATTACCTAAAATATGACCATAATCTATATGAAGAAAAATACCATTTTTTTTAATCATAACATTACTTGAATGTCTATCTGCAACTCCTAAAACACAAGTAGCAACACAATAACCACATAAACTTTTAATAAAATTATCAGTTTTATTATTTAATTGTTCCATATGAGAAGAATTTAATCTTAAATATTTTATAATTAATTCTTTATCAGTAGCACCATCAACTCCATTTTTTCTTTGTAATTCTGCTAATTCTTTTGCATCATTTACACATTCAATATAACCTGCATTTATTTCTGTTGGACAAACTTTATATGTTATTAATTTTAAATCTAAATTATTATTTAACCATAATTTATCCATTAATTTTAACATTTGAATTGTTAAAACATCTTGTCTTAAATCATCTCCTATTTTATATATTACTTTTTTAATATATTCTGGTTCTCTTGAATAAAAATGTAATAAAGCTGGAACCATTTTTGAATTAAATACTATTGTATCATTTGTAAATTTTGTTCCTAAAAATGTTGGATCAATTGGTAAAGTAAATTTTTTTTTTGAAAATAAACTTTTATTAAAATATTTTAAACTTTCAATTACTGAATTTCCTGCATTTAATTTTTTATTTTCTTTAGGTGAATTTTTATATACTTCTTTAGAATTATTTGTCATTAATTCCATATAATAATTTAATTTAACAGCTTCAAAATTATTTTTTAAAAATTTACTTCCACTAATAGTAAAAATCATTAATAAATAAGCAGAAAGAATTTCTGAAAATAAAGGATTAGCTCTATTTATTCTATTATTCCAAATAAAAGAAGAACCAATTAATTTAGGATTTAATAAACTTCTTTCAATTAAAAAATCACTTAATGGATTTATAATAAAATTTTCATAAATTAAACATTGACATAAAATTAACATATAACAAGAAATAATTTCATCAGGAACTTCTCTTAATCTATTAATAGAATATTCTCTAATTTTAATATCAGGAAATCTTGCATCTAATAAAGAAACTGCATCTTCTCCATTAATTGGAGTCCATTTATTTAAATATAAATGTGCTATTGAAACTTCAAATGGATTTTTCCAATCTATTGCTCTTAAAAATAATTCTAATGCTGAAGATATTGTTGATATATAATCTCTACATATTAATATTGCTGTTATTTGATCCTTTTCTAATTTTTCTAATGGATCTTTTTTTAATATTTTTATTATTTGAGGTAATGTTTTTTTTAAATATAACCATATATCTGTTGGATAATTATTATTTATATTATTATTATTTATATTATTATTATTATTATTTATATTATTATTATTTTGATTTTTTTTTAGAGGAGTATTTAATTCTTTAATTATATATTTTATTTCTTTTTGAGAATTTCCAAATAATTTTCTTATTTCATCAAAATCATTTTCATCATTTTCACTTTTTGAATTTTTATATTGAATTTCTAAAAAATGACGATATGATTCTGGTGTTTTTATTGTATGAATTAATGGAGAAGAAAATTTTGGAAAATTTAATGTTATTGATGGATATAAATTTTTATCTTTAATATATTCTATTTTATTTTCTTCTGATTCTTCATAATTTTTATTTAAATTTATTAATTTATTTAAATAAAATATTCCATCTTCATCTTCAAAATAATTTTTATCATTTTTCTTTTTTAATACTTTATGTTCTCTTTCTTTAATTTCTTCTTCTTCAAATTTTTTTTCTTCATTTGAAATATTTAATATTTCAATAAAATCATAAGAAATTTTATCTTTATATTTTTTTAAATTTTCAATTATTTCTTTATTATCATATTCTTCTTCATTTTCTAAAATCAAATCACTTTCAAAATTTATATTTTTCTTAAATTTAAAACTAAAAGGAGTATGACAATTAATTCTTGGAAATATTTTTACATTAGGCCAAATTTCATAACAAAATTTACCACTTTTCATTTCTCCATTTTCATTATATAATGGAATTTGACAAGAACCAAAAACAAATTTTTTATCTAATTTATTATCATATGCTTTTATTGTTATTCCTATTCTTGTTTCAAAAGGTAAATGTGAAATTAAACAACTTTTTGTGTCAAATATTATTTTTTCATTTATTAAAATATTATCTGATAATATAAAAGGTTCTGTTGAAAATTTTTTTAAAGTATATGAACCATATAATATATATATTTTTATTCTAATAAATATTGGAATGGGAAGTGATTCAGGATGTTTTAGTAATTTAAATTTTCTATATTTTGAAAACATTGCTTTTTCATTTAAATTTATTTTTTTTTTTTTATTATTTATTTCATTTTCAAAATCTAATTCTTTAATATTATTCATTTCTTTTGATGACATTTTATTTACAATTTCATTATATATATTATTTGTGTTTACAGATTTATTTTCTACAAGATATTTTTCATATTCAAAATAAGATTTTATTTCTAAATTATTTATTTTATTTTCTATTTCTTTATTATCTTTTTTTTTTCTTTCATGTTTAGAAATTAATCCATCAACAATTTCTTTTTCTTTTTCTTTTTCCTTATCTTTATTAATTTGATTATCTTCTTCTTTTTTCCATGAAAAAATTTCTTTAATAGAATTACAAAATTTGGCAATTTTTCCTTTTTTTTTAATTTGAATTTTTTTTAAAGGATTAAAATAAGGAAGAACTAATTCACTTTTATTATAAAATTCATCATCAAACCAATTTTTAAATTGAAAAATATTATTTATTTTTTCTATTTTTAAAGTTAAAGGGAAATCACAATCTCCACTTTCAGTAAATTTACATAAATATTCATTTCTTTTATATTTTTTATGAATATATCTATTAATTTGTTTTTTATCAGGAGGAAATAATCTATAAATAATTTCTCTTTCAGGATATAATTTAATATAATTATCAAATAAATTTATATAGTTTGCATTTTTTTTTGTAAAAGTTAAAATTGGAGGAAAAGAAAATAAAGGAGGTTGAACTTTATAAAATGGAATTGATTTCAAAATTAATTTAATATATTCATGTTGTCTTACTTGATCTCTTACAAAATTATATGAACCTAAAGTATAATCTCCATATAAATATTCTTCATTTTCTGCTACTTTTAAAATAAATTTATATGATTTATCCCGAAAATGTGCACAAAAATTTTCTCGAAATTTTTTTATTAATTCTAAACATTTTTCTCCTATTTTTGAATTCATTTCTTCATTTAAATTATCATTTGAATTATTTAAATCTTGTTCTTCATTTTCCCAATTATTATATTTTTCTTCTAAAATATCTAATTTATCTTCAAAACATTTTACAGAATCTTTTATTAAAGTATCAACAACATAAAAAAAAGAAATTTTCATAATTTTTGTTAAACTGATAAAATCTTTTTTAATTTGATTTAAAGCTAAACTCAATAAATCACTTTCATCAATTTCTTTATTTAAGAAATTTTTATCATAATTTGTATCAACTAAACTATCTAAATGAAAATCTATTATAACTGGAACATATAAATAATTTGCAATAACATTTGGTAAAGAAGTACAAGAATTAAAAGAATATAATTGCAAATTTTGAGCTATTAAAAATCTACTATAGAAAGGTCTTTTAAAATATTCTTCAAAATTTTTATTAATATAATGATTATTATTAAATCCTGATAAAATTTTCATTTTTTTCCAATTTAATTGAAATTTTAAAAGACTTTTTTTTTCTATTGTTTCTCTTTCTATTATTTTCTTTTCTTGTTCTGTTAATTTATTATTTTTTATTGTTGTATCTATTTCATTTTTTATTTTATCTATATTTAATCTTTGGTTTATTATTTGATTAATTTGCTTTTTTATTTCTTTTGGTTTTGTGATTATTTCTTCAGTAAAAAAATCAAAAAAAAATATTTCGTTATTTAATATATCATAACATGGTATAAAATAATGAAGTTCGTTTAATTCCTATTTGTATGTAAAAATAATATTAAAGAAAAATACTTTTTCTTCATTTTCTGTATTTTTTCTCATTTTAATTAAATATTTTAAATTTCAAAATATTAAAAAAGATAAAAATTTAATCAAAAATAATCAAATTGTTTATTCTTTTTGATTTATTATTATTTTTTTAAAATTAAAAGGAATAAAATTTAGAAAATTTATATATAACCTTTTATCTGGAGAAGGATGAGCAATTTTATTTCCTATTATTTTTTTAAATTATAAAATAAAAAATCTTTTATAATTTTTAATGCATCAATTGAAATAACTCTTCTTTTGGAAATTATTGAATTCTCAAAAATAATAATGGATAATTTATTTTTCATTAAATAACTATTATTCAATTGAGTCTTTTATTTAAGTAATAAAAAAATCAAAAATTCATTTTTTAGGAAATACCCTATTTTCAATAAATTTTATTTTCAGCACCCAAATTATGTTAGAATCTAATTTAATTTCTTTAAAATTTTGATGATATTTTGAAAATAATATATAAATATTATATACATAAAATATTTTATATATTTTATGGTTTCATTTTGATAAATTAACTTTAAACTATTATATAAACTTTATTCTATTATTTATAAAATAAATATTTTCAAATTGTTAGTTATTTTAATTAATAAATTTGATAATAAAGATTCAAAAAGAAATTTTTCATTTGATTCAATTGAATTAAAATAATTCTAAATTTTTTTCTTTGAGAAATTAGTCAAATATAACTTAAAAAGATTTAAAATAATTATATTATTTTAGTTTTGGATTTTTTAAACAGAATAAATATGTTTTTCATTTTATTTTTTTTAGATTCTTGTAAAATTTTTTGAAAAGGAGAGATAATTAAATTAAGAGAAATTTAAAAAAATTTTAATTTAATAGAAATATGAGCTTGTTATATTTTTTATAAATACTATATATCACCTATATTTTATTAATATTTTTCTTCATTTATAACCATTATTTTTATCTTTATTCTTTAAATTATAATTATAATAAATTGAATTTAAAAAATAAATGATGAAAATAAAATCAATTTAAAATAGAAGCAATTATTTTCATCAACATAATTATTAAACTGAAAATATATCTTTATTTATAAAATAAATTTTAAAAAAATGAACATTAAAAAATATCTAAAATAATAACAAATATATATATTAAAAACTTTATTTGATTAAATGAATTTCATGTCCAACTTCAATCCAATATTTATATTTATTAATAATTTTCTTTATAAAATCAACAATATTTTTCCCATATTCATTAACCCATTGAATAATTTCATTAGCTTGAAATTCATATAAAACTTTCAAAACAATTTTATCAATCCACAAAGGAGTTTTATTAACTAATTTAAATTGATCTCCAGAAATATTACTTAATAAACTTCCTAATAATTGAATAGCAACTTTATAATTTTTTTCTTTAATACTTATATTAATTTTCCTCATAAAAACATATTTACTAAAACTAAATTGTAAACTTTTAGTATAAAAAGTCATTGCAGTATTTCTATATTTTAATCTTTCACTTAAAACTCCAAAAGCAATACAAAATTTTACTTCACTTATAGATAAATCATCTTTATTTTTTAATTGACTTAAATAAGAATCATCTTCACTTACAACTATAGAAAATATTTTTAAATCATCTATTAAATTATCTATAACCATTTCTAAATAAGGATTCATTGAAATTTTTAATTCATTTGATAAAGAAATTTGGTTTTCTGAATATGAATTTTTTTCTCCTATTATATTATTAGTTTCACAAAAGTTTTTTCTTTTTAAATCTATAAATGAATCAAAGTTTATTTCTTTTATTAATTCTAATAAAATATCATATTCTTTTTTTTGTAAATTATCAAATAAATAATAAGGGCAATTTAATATTTTCATTGTTGTATTTTGTAAAAAATCGGAATTTTCACTTATATAAAATTGGGAACTATTAAAATAAATATCAATACAATTTTTTTGTGGAATTAAAATATCACTCATTTTTAAATTAAAAGAATTTTTTAAATTATTATTCTCATTATTTCTCATTTTTTGAATAGGAATTTCATTTATCATAATTCCTTCACTTGATTTAATTTTATTTAAATCACTTGAAGAAAATTCTCTAAGAAAATATACATTATTTAAAGCTCTTAAGCAATTATCATATTTTTTTAATTTTAAATATAAATCTGCTAAACTTAACCAATTTTCAGAACATCCAGGATTTAAACTAGTTACAAATTTAGCTATTTGAAGAGCATCTTCAAATTTTTTTAATTTAATTAAAATATCAATTTCTAATGATAATAAAGTAATATTTTGTTGATTAATTAACATATTTGCTAAATATGCTAAAGCATCTTCAAATAAATTTAAAAATTTTAATGGTTCAATTGCATATTTTGCATATGAAAAATCAAAATTTGTTAATTTTGAAAAATACATTATTGTAAAATTAAATCTTCTAGTTTTCATTAAAAATTTCATAAAATATTTTAATAAAAGTTCCATTTTAGAATTAAAATTAATATATTTAGTTTGAATAATATTATTTTGTCCATTATTATTATTACCAATACTATTATTAGAATTATTAATAACATTATTATTATTAATCATATTTGAATTGCTAATTTCAATTTTTTCACTTTTTTCGGTAATTAATATTCTAATTGAATCAAATAAAAAATCAAAAGTTTCACTATTATTAATTTCTTCTAAAAATAAAGAATTATTAGGAATAGGATATTGATTAAAACTCCAACTTCTTAATATACTACTTAAAAAAACAGTTCTTAAACCTTCAGCATTAGCTTCAATAGCTTGAGTATCATCAATATAAAATATTTTTCTTATTCCACCAGGAAATTTAATTAATATTCTTAAATCTTTTTCTAAAAAATAATCAAATACACAAAATATACTTTGACTAATTTTATAATTTGAATTATGTGAATGAACTTTTTGAATATATTTACTAATATAAGCACTTATAAAAGCTACATTTGAAGTATCTAAACCATAAATATAATGGTAACATCCTGTTTTTGTTACTTTTTTTGTTTTTAAACCAAAAAAACCTTTTGATTGACTTTCTTTTACTAAATAACATATATCTGGAGGACCTAAAGGATCTGAAGTATTTTCTAAATTTTTACAATAAAACATTCTTTTATTCATAATATTATATATGTCATCATTTTCTGTTGTTTCTACTAGGTCCTTTACATAGAATTCTTGAAGCATTTTTTTAATTATTTTTTCAATTATTTTTATTTTCTAATTTTTTTTTATGTATTTAATTATTTTTTTATGGGAAATTATTTATTTGTTTTGTTTAATTATATTTATTTATTTTAATGGAAATATATTTTTATAAATAAGATTATAAAGTGGATTATTTGGTATTATTTTTTTTTGAGGTTTATATCCCCGTACCCACATACATTAAATATTAATTATTTTTTTATTATTTTTAAATTAATATTTAATTTTCTTAATT